>JAQIWG010007566.1:0-12200 GCA_034695025.1 Chamaedrilus cognettii
TGATTTTGAGGGGGGGGGGAGTGTTTACCCCCTGAGGGGGGGTGTTGCATAAATCACTGGTACCATCCATGCGTACTTATAATAAAGTCAGTCAATGTACATAAATTTTTCGGGAGAACCCTGTTGCTTACATCTTTTTCTGTTTTCGCTCTCGACGACGCGTGCAGTGCTCGCCACCTTTTTCTTTCTTGTTTCTGTTCACTCGGTGTCATATAATTTATCAGCTTTTTAAGCATTCCTTCTGCTCTTCTGCGACGCCACCTTTCGTTCTCCTTTGCTTTTTGCGCCCCGGGATCCTTAACCGTCAGTCTTTGGCGATATCGCCTAGATCTCTCGGCATTACAGAATGCCTTGCTCTTTGATGATTGTAAGTCGCAAAAAATACATATTTTGACGCAAAGTGGCAAATTATTTGATAACCCAGGCCGAGTCCTGCTTACAGACAAACTGACAAAGGCAGTAAAGGGGGAGGGCTAGTCAACCTTCATGTCCATACAAATTGTGCACAATATTTTACTCCTGCAACGCGAGATAATCAACATGCCATTGTTGGGCGCTTTGAATCACAATTCTATAAATTTATTGAGATAGTATAATAGTCATCGTCACCGCCTTAAGCATTGGAAAGCTAAAGTCATGGTAACCTAAGTAACTACTTAAGAACTACTGCAGCACACTACATGAGTTACAGTACTAACGCTACCAAGTAGAAAATGAATATTGAGCCCGCTACTCAAGTCGACGCTCCGATGGAGCCTAGCCATTTTAATAAAGTTGGAATAACGTATATTTTCTAAATGATTTTAAAGTTTTCATGAGAACATTGCAGGCTTGCAGCTGCCTTGAAAATTCAATTACTACGAGACTAGGCTATCGTGGGGCCCCATATAAACGTGCACCCTTCGGCCGGGACCATCTCATAGTTTGTTCAGTAGCTGTGTAGCTATCGTTGTTTTTAGTTTTATGATGCACGATAACATTGAATAGCTATTAGCATTCAGTTTGTTTTGTTTTTGTAGTTTAGGGACCGTGTGTAGCACACAAGGGCTATATGCAGTCCGGTCCAGGAAAGCTCTGGGCTGCAAACCAATTCTTTGTTCCCCGGCCTGCAGCGGGTATGGAATTCTGTGGATTGCAGTTGGAGCGTCGACCTGATTTTCTGCGAAGTGAAGAGCTTCATCGCAAATAGACTGACTGATGAACTCTTGAGCTCATCGATCTTCTCTACGTGTGCATCGGCATCAGCTTTTCGTCGTTCTTGCGATCAGTGGCGGTTCCAAGGGGGGATTTGGGGGGGGGCTTGAAGGGGTTTAAGCCCCCCCCAATCGAATAAGCCAAGCCCATTTAAGTCAAAAATTGACATTATAAAATTTGGATTTGGGGGTATCAGGCCCCCCCTGAGCCCCCCCTGTTGTAGATGGCTGGAACCGTTCCTGCCTGCGACTGTTAAGGCGTCCCTGCGCCATAGCAAATCTATATGCCTCCGCGTCAGATTCACGTTTAGCTTGCAAATTCAGGCGCTCACGATATCGAGCTAACCGACGCGCCTCTGTGTTCGCTCGCTTGATTCTATTCCGAGTTTCTTCACTTTGTCGCGCGCGCCATCCTTGCAGTCTTTCTCTTGCCAATCGACGTCTTTCAGCCGCTGGATCTTCGTCTCCATCCACGGTCTGGAAATGATGTGAAAGAACATGTTAGTCGGGTCGCGAAGTCTACTGAAAATAATTGAGCTTCAAATTATAATTATGCAGACATCTGTGGAAGTTCGGAAGTCATTGTAAACAAAGCTGCATTCATAACAAACCACTGATTTTGCCCAGCCGGCGCCCCATCCCCGCCCCTCTCCAAAACCCCGCTCAGTATCCATCCTATGTGCTCAAAGGGACTCAACAGCCCTTCATCATGAAATGCAGGGCAAACCCACAGTGGTTAAAGTGTCTCGGGTGACTGGTGGGAGCGCTAGTTTCCTGGATCAGTTTCTTCTTTCCGTGAGGAGCGTCTGAACGGGGGGGGGGGGGTGCGGTGCGGACTGCAACTTTTTGCCACATAGTTACAATTTGTGATTATTGTTATTAATTAGGGACCTAATCATATTATCTTAAAAAATAAAAATAAATTATCTTAAAGATATTATCTTTTTATTTTTTCCACCCAATCCTATCAGAATCAGCAGGAGCTCTAGTCTGAGCAGTGGGAGCATCCGCTCTAATGCGTTCCACCCACTTATCAGCAGTGGGAGCGCTAGTCCCAATTTTTGGAAGCAGCGTGCGCTCCCAAATTGCAAACATGGATGCCACTAAAAGAACGCTTCAGCTCAAAAGATGAAATATTTAGGCTTAGGCTTATTTCACAAATACCAGTAACGTTAAGCGCAAGATTCAGCCCATTCGGTTGATACGTTCAGAATGTGTGGGCAGTGTTGGATGTTTTTAATCTAATCAGTGTCAATCTAAATTAACTCTAATAATCAATAAACAATTTATAACGGTATAATTGTCATCATCACCTTCTTCGAAAGTTAACCTTAGATTACTGGTTATAGAACCATATATTTATCATAGAGGGGATTCCAATCTTGATAGTGTGACTGTGGGTGACAAGTTCGGGGGCAAAATTGGTCTACAAAATGAAGCCTAACATATGTATGGCCCTATTGATCATTGGTTACCATATCAGCAAATCGATAAAACCAACCGATAAAGCATAACGTGACGCAATTACCGTAAAGAGTAATTGTGGTCAATTTTGTTGAAATGCAATTACCGCTCACATCACTAACAACGTTCAATACAATTCAAAGTTACAACAAATTTAGTACAAAGTTCAGTCATCTGTGAAGACTTTCATGATTAGTGGCATGCAAATTTTACACAAAGGCTTAATGGACAAATGTTAATTCTGCTTTCGTCGGAAATCGGTCGTGGCGTGACGGCAGTGGGAAGGATAGAAACTGGGCTATTCTTTATTTCTATGGACACAGCATAAAGTGACTAGTATAAAAGATCTTCATAAAGCACGAACTAGAAAATTTCCGAACTTCGGCAGAAAATCTATATTTTGCTGCCTGGTTTATGCTCTAAAATGAAACTACTACACAAATAGCAGGGCTAAGCGTTTTTTTAGATGCGGCGTCGTAGCGGGTTTACTGCATACAACAGTTAAGGATAGCAAATTTGTGTCTATTTTTGGTCAAGTAAGGTTACTGGATTACAAGGTTCCATAGTTATAGCAGGCCACAGCTACATGCTATCAAATAGACAATGAATGGTGAGAATGGGTCACAAATTTCTGTCAGCACCCCGCCCCTCGGCCTGTTGAGAGCTCTGATCGGCAGCAAAAATTTGTGACAGATACGCCAAGGTACGCCTGTTTTCAAAGGCTTAGGCGTAAGACAATGTCCGTTTTATACGAGGGAGGTGTAGCGTTACGCCAGCTTCATGAGGTCTAAACCGAACTCTGCTCATGCCGTTCGCGGTAGAATAACTCCTTAAAAATATTGATTGCAAATTCCATCATGAGAAAAAGGGAGTGTAAGTAATGACACATTATGAATCCATGATTAACTGTTCTTGAAATCGACTCTCACTGCACTGAAAATAGTAATCATCACCGCACACTAATTTTTTGTTCAATCGACTGCCAGTCTAGCCCAAGGTGACTTACGTTGCATTGCAATTCCTTTCATAATAAATTACAACAAAGCAAAATTGTCCTGTACGCGTCAGTACAACGCATTATTGCCAATTAAAACCTCCTGCTATGGCGGCACTACCAGCCCGAAAATTGTCAACTACGACCCATCATAATTCACTGTTCATTATGCGCAATAGTTTGACTGTCCACCACTGTACACTGTAGAGTGGACATTGTTCGATACCAAACAAATTCAACCAAGAATCTAGCAAACTACAACGTATCGTTGTGCAATATCTGCATCGGCTAGCCCTACAATCGCTGCCTAGCCATACAGTCGTTGTCTAGCCACGCAGTCTCTGCCTGGTCCTACTTCACTGCCTAGGCCTACAGGCGCTGACGAGCCACACAGTTCGGTGCCTAGCATTCCAGTCGCTGCCTAGCCATACGATTCGTGGCTGTTCTGAAAGCCGCGTTTCTTCTTGGCGCGCCCGTGCACGTCGATTTGATGTCGGTACAGGCTCGGCTTGTGTCGGAACGCATGGCCGCAGATGGGACACGCAAAGGTGACCAGTGGCACCATGTTCCAATCCGCTCCTCCTCCGCCCCCCGCCGAGCTTCCCTGGCGAGCAGTAAGCTGAGCGGCAGAATGCATGGCGCCGCCGGCAAAGGTGGGGCGGATAGAGCGTCTGGCGAGGTGAGCGGCAGTGAGGCTGAAAGCAGATTGGGTTGCTGCTTGCTCCTCTGGAGTGGCCCAGTCGGCGTGGGACTCGCTCTGCAGCAGACAAACACGCAGCACTTAGGCGTGGAGACGAAACAATCACGCAGCACTTAGGCGTGGAGAGGGAATGCCCATGCAGCACTTAGGTGTGGAGAGAGAATGCCAATGCAGCACTTAGGCGTGGAGAGGGAATCCCGGGCAGTACTTAGGCGTGAAGAAGAAACGCTAACGCAGCAGTTAGGCATGGACACGGAACGCCCACACAGCACGTGGAGCAGCTGCTTATGCGCAACAGGGATTGCTGAAATCACCATCAGCATGGATGGATCACACAAACCGCAGACCACAGTGATGATTAGCATTTTACATCCTGAGAGGACACCTTTTTGACACATCGCCCGCCTCGGCAGCGCCGTACCAGCAAATCAGGCGTTGCAGAAGATCGCCATTGACAGCAGGCCCCGCCATGGACTAGAGCCACAGTTTTCTCCCCTGGGGCTCTACAATGAGTCATCTAACTCCTTACTTCAGTTTTCTCCTTCCTGAAAGTTCCTCACGCTCCCGATGTATCTTCATGGGGTCAGGGCGAGCGGCTTGTGTCTACCGCTGCTTGGCGGGGAAATGTGCACAAAATGCGAAGAGAGAGAGATCATCAGTTGAAATTTTAAATGTATGCTGCAATTCAGGCCATAAATTCGCAAGTCATGGATCAGAATTCTTCATACAGCAGGCCTGTGCACGCATGCAAAGGCGCTCTGGTCAGCTGAACTGCAAGTTTGCAACAGGCTTGAATCTGTGAGCCAGTCGATCGCTGTGTCGGTGACCAGCAACAATGACTGGCAACATGGTACCCTTTCAGGTCGCTTGGACCATCGAGATTGATACACTAGCTGGAAACACCTGAAGTCAATGCAGTCGCCGTACAACGCGCACGATATGGAGATTCAACATGTCTTTTCGATCATAATTACGTCTTAATTGCGCCATTAAATACAAAGCATTAACGCAAAACTTCTGGATTTAAATGCACGTAGCAAACGTCGTAGCTCACTTGTAGCAGTCCGTTTGACTATTGAAATGTAGTTGAATACGCACAAGAATTTGTTGCTGTATGATTCAGTCTTTTCTCAATTTAACTATTCTAGAAATAACAAGTGAACTCTAGACTTTATCTTAAATACAATCGGAACCAAAAAGCACAGTACCACAGACTTACTTTAGCATAAAATGCTCACGTAGCCATACCATATCAACAAAATTCGGAAATCGCTAGTTAAGTAGAAACTCAATATCGGTTCAGAATTTATTTATGACTTTCAAAGAACTCAAAATAAATAACTGCATACGCCGCTTTCAAGATTGCATGAAAATTTGACACGAAAGTAACTGCAATAGGAATCAAACCATGTTCATGTGAACCAAACTGTGTCAATTTGGAAAGATACAGTTCTAACTAATGAGGCATCATCAATGCAAATCCCATAGAATGGTACTGATGTGCGAAGCCAATGCCAGGTACCTTAGAAAATTAAGATCCATCATCTTTTAATACTGCACTCATCGCACAAAGATTTTTCTTCTAACTGTCGTGTCGATTGATATCGCAATTTTTGGAGATACCAAATATTTATCAAGAAAATACCAAGACATCATACGCTACATAAGTTTGGTGCAATATAAACAAAGCCAAAACAATTTTAAAACAATCCCGCTAGGCTTGTTTAAGTTCGTGAAGCATTGCAGAGATAATATCGTGCGAAAGTAAATCACAGCGAAGAACAACGGCATAAATATCACTGTAAGAGTTTAGCTTCAAATTTTAATTTTTTTCTTCCGACCAAAAATGGTATTTATGCAGAAAGAACGCAATGTACGATATATGGAAGACTTCATTGCTTCACACGCATAATGAAAGAAATTAATATTTAAATCAGCACATAAAATTTATTATAAGATGGTCATTGGTCAACATTCACTACTCATTATGCTCGTGTTTGATTAGCAGCCGCTGCCAGCTGAAAACTTTTTTTTCTTTTTTTTCAGGAAGTTGTTCATTCAAATTTTACTTTGGATCCCAGAGACATTCCTCAGCGTTTATCTCGATTTCTACCATAACTGCAATTCAAAAATCCTTACAATTTATCATAAATTTTAAGACACTAATTTTTACTACCATACTACGCCTATGTGTAATAATTGTTAGTTAAATTCAATGCCAACGATTCACCAGCAAATAACTTTGCTTGAAACCTATGCGGACCCCAAGCTCATAGATTACCGTATTGAATTTACTAATGAATATCAATTCAAAAGCAATCATAAACAAAGTTGTATGAATAAAAAAATAATAAATGTAGGCTAATGTTATTAAATTCTTCTTCCAGGCCACGGTCGAGATCAAAGCTGAGAAATATCCCTAAAAAAGGACCTTAAACACCATAACAAAGATGGCGAAAAAAACGTTAGCCTCAAGACTAGTGTTGCGAGCTGCCATTACGTTACCGGTAATTACAGTAATGGCTTTACGGTGACTACGTTACGGTAATGCCCTGTCATAAGAAAATTTCTAAAACGTTTATTTTCTATATGCATTTGTCCATTTTAGGAACCAAACAGAAATTTTGTCATAAATTTTTAGTTTTTAATATATTTTTTTGTTTGCCTGTTCTATCTGTTTAGATCTTTTTGCATTCGAATTATTGCGCTGCTCTTTGATAAGGTTCCTCTACTAAAGAATTTCAAAGGATTGACGATGCCTTGAGCCGCATTCGCATCTATGACTTAAATTATGATTTCACCCTCCCCGGGCTTCCCCACTATCAAAAATGCAGTGATTACGTCACAGTAATAATCTTAATACATTATGGCAAGGGAATTTGGAAAGATGCAAATGTCTAAACCTGTGTGAAAAGATAGACATTGACGGAAGAGACGAAAGCTCGTTAGTTAGTTTTTCATGGCAAAGCAAATCTAAATGTCAAAGCTCGCAACACTATTCGAATCCGACAAATTTTTTTGCCGGGCTGCTAGCCGACCGGCTGCCAATCAAACACTAAATAGCACTCACGGCTGCCTGCTGCTGCTGCTTCGGTCCCCCGTATGCCCCTGATCCCCCCCCCGCTCGAGACGCCACTCCCATTTTTGTATACATCTGCGGCGATCCCCACGACCCCTGTTGAGCCAAACCCCGACGACCCGACCTGGCCTGACCCGACCTTTGCAACGACGACGACCAATGGGTTGCAGAAGAAACGATAGGCTTGATATCAGCTTCTTCGTTTTGTTCAATGTCATCCAAGTATTCGCCCTCCTCCGCGGAAACGTTCTTAAACTCTACAGCATCCTGATCATCAGTCTCCTGAAAAGCTTCTACGTTGTATCCAGCTTCTTGATTGGTCAAAGCATACGCATCGTAATCGGCCGACAGCTTGAAATCCTCCTTTTTATTGGTTATCTCGTATACATCATCATCGCTGGCCGGCCTATATGCCGTGTTCTGATTGGTCGAAGCAAATGTGTCGTCGCTGGAAGACATATATTCCGCGTTCTCATTCGTCACAGTCGCGCTACGACTGGCTGAGCGAGCCTGACAAATCGCGCGTTTAACTATGGCACGCACTTCTGATGCGGAACTTTCCAAAACGTTGCCATCCGGGGGAGCATCAAGGGAGAGCCTGGATTGGCGTCGTCTTTCCCTCCTGCCCCCTTCGCCTTCCGACTGACAAACATCGTCGCCCGTACTACCCCCCGCTGCATGCCGGTCCTCCCGCTGGCCTACTCCACTCGGCACCTTCACATCCTCCCCTTCGTCCCACTGCTCGCCCCCTCCTTCCGCCCCTCCCACACCTAACTCGGCAGCCTCACACTTAGGCACTACGACCACATCAATGTGTTCTAAACCTTGGCCGGCACGTATGGGGTTTGCTAGCTGACTGTTTGATCGCTGACGGCGCGCAATATGTCGCGCGCTGTTCTCGTCCGAACCAAGCCTCGCAAATTTCCTCACCGGGCTATCGCCAGACGCCACAACCATTGGCCGCCTCAATCCCCCTTTAGCGCCCAGTCCCTCGACTGTGTCTCCTCCTCCTAAGGTCCCTTCTCCCAACGACGCAGAAGCTGGAGCGAGACGCTCCCCAAAGCGTTGATCGATGTGGATGATAAAGACGTCTGATTGATCGACGGTGACCCCGATGAGGCCCTGGATGCAGAGATCAGTATGAAACGGTAGGCTGTTGCGCAGCAGCATCGTCACCGTGTCAGTGACAAGAGTACGCACGACGTGGCGGTCTGGTACTACCATTCTGTGTGTGGGGTCAGGGGCAGACTGTGACTGGATTGACGACTAAGCGGATGAAAATAAGAAAATGGACGACTCCTGTTCGCATTCAGTCTGCAAATAAGTACCGGTAGGTAAATTGTGAATTATGCAGGGCATTAAATGTGTATAATTTAAAAAATGCTATTATAGATAATATCTTGATAAACTGATGCTGCATTCAACTTGATGCTGCCTTCAACTTGACGACCAAAGTAATGTAGTTCGTTCCTTGTTCAAAAATATTTAACAATAATTCCTCAAAGTTTGTTAACCAATCGTCCTTTTTAAACCTTGAGACAATTGATTAATTTGGACTATTCGTCCAAATTAGCCAATCGTCCGGTCCCCCCAGAAAGCAGCCTTAACAACCCCAAGATAATTCGTTTTTGGCAACCTGTCTTTTTGCAAATCAAACTGTTCCCTTTTAACTATAGTTTTAGACATGCCCGGGCGCCTCTAAAATGTAGGACTAGCAGATTTATGACTCGTCGTGTCAAAATACCTTCTCGTTATTAGCTTACCCTGCATGAAGTACTTTACCCCACTAGATTAGTGAACAATTAAGTAATTTATATTTGTAAAATGACAACTTTTCTCGATCAAGGCCGCCATTTTTATTTTCATGACAGAAGCAGTGCTTCTAGCTGGCATTAACCATTTTACTTGCTAACCGATCGCTAGCAATACCTGGCATAATTATTCACATCAACACCCTATTGTTAATGAAAATCATTAACACCCTATGATTTTTACATTCCCCCCCCCCCCCCAAAAAAAGAGATTTTGCTTTAATACCCTATTGCCAATGAAAATCAATTTTTATTTAGTAACCGAATTCACGACCGACGTAAGCGAAAGGAAGGCGGTTAGAAAAAAATGCACCTCACCGATAACATAATTTATGATAAGTTGCTTAACAGCCATTACATTAATAAATTCTTGTTTCATTTCTGCTGTCATGTAAAATAACATCGGGGAAAGCACTTTAACTCAAGACTATTTGTCATACGATGTTTGTGAATACTTTTGGCAATTTTTGCGATGTGTGGCAACTTTAACCATTCTTTATGTTAGTCTTGTGAATTGTTTTAATGATCAATAGTCGCCGCCAATTCTCATGATCTTCTGCAATGCTTGCATTGTGGGAAATTTGAATTGATTCAATGCTGCAAGTTTGCGCAACTTTTTACCATATAGCGCATTTTTTGTGTGTCCTTAGCTACAGCACAATTATTTATGCTATATCTAACTGCTGATTGTTGTCCGTGTAGTCACTCATGTGCCTTTTCGATCAAATTGGTGCTTTGTAAAGGCTCATTAAAAATGATCCGCATGCCGATTCCCTGGCAGATGGTAATTTTCTCTGACTGCCTGGTGATGTGTATGCACTGGATGGAACTTCACTAACCGGAATGAGCAGTTTGGAATTTCACGATGTTTTTTATTCTTCTGGGGCCTTATTGCATGAATGAGATTCCATGCATGAATGAGAAAGGACGCGTTCGTAATTTAGTTACTTAACGAAACTACTTCAGCAACTTTATTAAGAATGTATTAAAGGGTCCCATTATCAGAGCAGAAGGTGTCCAAGCATTATACTCAAGATTAAAGGCTGCAGATTGCAAACAAGAAATTACTGTCGTCTTTTGACAGTTTGAAGTCTTTCGTTATTTTGGTCAAGAATAATTAGTTAGCGCCTGCCAGCCTAATTGGGCCTATTTGCATGCAACTGTGAATCTATAACTTTAGCCTATATCTTTACGCTTAGCTCAGCTATCCAGTAATTTCACTGCTTTCAATGGCCTACAGATCACTTGATTTAGGGATAGACCTATTTCAATGATTAAGGGATATTTGGCGGATAGCCTACATAAATACCAGGGATATTCCATTTTCGTTTGACGCTGGTCACATCATTAGCGACTAGCAGCTATGGGCTAACACAAGCTCTCAATCAATGGACGTACTATACAATGTATACAGAATAGACCAGTAGGGTTTTCAACTTATCTCAGGGTCGCTCATGTAATTGTATATTTCAAGCATAGATATCAGAAGCTTAGTTCGCGCATAAACTGATGGACTCTGCCGTTAGACAGAAGATTTTTTTAAAGCAAAAACGGAAGTTGATTTGAATTATGGGTAATAGTTGTTAATTATTGTGGTTGGATCTGAAAGGGTCATGATCCGTCCAATCAATCGGCGTCAATCAATTGTTGACGGTTGGTAATTGGTTTGGCCCGAAGGCCAAGCACCGCCCCCTTTATCCCCATACGTCCGTCATTGTACAATGTACAGCCTTTAGTGAGGGGTCTTGAATTCAAGACGAAGCTTGAAACAAGGATCATGTGAGATTAGCAGAGTGAATGAACGTTATTCCAGCTGGATTGCTGCAAATTTGTTGGCTGCTTTTTTATCTTATTCATTCAAGTATAGGTCCTAGATCATGGGTTAAACGAATTGACATTGTGTCACATGGATTACCAGCTATCAAAATGGTTGTTTAGTGTTTAATGTAAGTTTACGAGGAATACAAACTAGTTGACAATTAGTGCTGAACGGTTCATTTCTGAACAAACATGACATTATTTTTGATAGTGACCTAATCTCAGTGAATAGTTTTAAATAAAATGTTGTCATGAATTCTAAATATGGTGCACTATTTCTTGAAATATAAGCCTAATCGAATGCACTATTGCTTGAAATATAGCCTAAGCCATAGTATCAATTATCGGTATTTCATATGTGTTTTCATCAGTTCTTTGAACGCCTCTTCCAAAACTAGGCCTATGTCTTGCGGTAAAAATGAGATACAAGATTTGTTTAAGTTTAAATTAAACGTTATTTCAATTTCGGTTCAAAAATTGGAGGGCACCATGCATTTTATTAGTACGTACACGTGATGCACATAAGCACCGAACTGACTATAAGTCACTTAAATCGTCCATTAAATCTTCCCCGTGCGACGGTCATATGCTGGGATTTGATATCAGTTTTTGCGGTCAGTCATAAGAACTTCAGCCAGACTGCAGTATTAATTGCTAGCTCTGTAAGCATTTCTTTTGACCACGTGCTGAGTTTGAATGAATGTCGCTTTACATTGTCTGTAAAGTCTTGTAAACTAACTAGGCGGACAACACTGAAATTAAATTTATCAGCTGATTTAACAACTTTTGATCATCGATAAAATATGAGTACGCGGTGACCACATGTAGGTTCAATAACCTTTAGGAATAGGCTGGATCAGTGGCGCACGGTGGCTGAGAAAGGAGATAGGACTGATGTATCAGGAATCTATTGGCATCGAGAAGACGGAGACGGACACAAACGTTTCTCAGGTACATGTCGGCGGCGTACGCAATTTGCAGCCATGGACAACCGCTCTTCATTATTATTGGCTCTGTTCCTCGCATTTTAGCGTTGCGATTCAATCAATATTTTGTGTATACTTGCAGGGGCGGACTGGCCTGGTGAGGGACTGAGGGATCCCTCAGTGGGCCCCCCTCACCCTTTTGTCCCCATGGGCCC
>JAQIWG010007567.1:0-12196 GCA_034695025.1 Chamaedrilus cognettii
AACAGAACAAAAATGACGTAACGATCCAGTCAGATCGCGCAACTTAGATCAAAGATATGCAAATAGCGTGCTGTTATTGGCGGTTCTAAGAGAGACTGAGATTATTCAAATAACTCTCGATTGAATAATTGACTCTAAATCCTCCCCTGAAGTTTTTCGATCTTCAAAATTTGTTCTTAAATAGGCGCTTGAGTAGGCTCATCAACAAAAGGCAAGCACGTGTAATTATGGAAGGGTGCTACCCGCCTCAGGGCCCCCCTCCCCTCCCGGGATCGTCACCTACGTTCGTTATCGCTCCCCGTTCCGTTGCCATGACAACAAATCCCCGCTCGCTGCTGACTGATGAGGGGATTGGCATCTGATTGGCGCCGATAGGGTGCGTCTAGCGACTGACGCAAATTTATTCCGAATTCGGTTTCCGGCGGAGATCGGTTTTGAATAAATTATCCGGACAATTTTAAATTGTGTATCAGTGAGAGAAGGGGCTGTGGGATGAAAGACGAAGGAGAGGGATCTAAGGGCGGGGGGGGTTTGAAATAATATATCTATTCTGTATAGATAATAGGATAGAGAGGATACATAATATTTCAATTGTCATGTGCTAATGTGTCTTCTGTCCATGTAGCACGTCGCTAAAGGAATATGCTTGCTGCTTGGGATATATTGTACAGCAACCTCTATTTGAAGGGAAGTCGCTGGAGGGATAAAGCTCTTGCTTGTTGTGGCAACCTCTATTTGAAGGGAAGTCGTTAAAGGGATATGCTTATTTGTTTGTTGTACAGCAACCTCTATTTGAAGGGAAGTCGTTAAAGGGATATGCTTGTTGTTTGTTGTACAGCAACCTCTATTTGAACGGGAAGCCGTTTGCGCAGTGTCCGCGTCGCGCGCTGATTCGTCAGATGGAGAGGGCGCGAAGGATGGGCTTTGTCATGAAGTCTGGCGTAGAACGTGAGTAGCACTACACATAGTAGATTTTTTTGTGCATTATTGAAACAGTGAATATGGAGAGTAAAAAGAAGATTGTCGGTAGAAAGAGATAGTGGTGAATGTGGTCACGGGGTCGTGCTGCTCTCAACAGGGCATATTTTAACATGCGGAGCTACACAGAGGAGAAATCCAGACTTATGTACAGAATGTGCAGACTCTGTATATTCAAATGTGCGGTTCTAAAACTTATTTAGTTGCGTAAAAACCGAGTGATCTAAGTTGCTGGTCTCAAATTGCGAGTGAAGCCATTACCGGTTGAATCCCGGTCGCGACAAAGATTCCGAGTCACCTCGTGCACCCTTCGCAAAGGTGGTTTAAATTCGTCAGTCACAAGTGTGCCTACGATGCCTTCCAGACTGCGGTGAAAGCACCACCAGCAACCATCAGCTGGTGCAATGGGGCATCACCTCCTCCACTTAAGGGGCTACAAAAACAAGATTAACAACGTGTGAAAATTGTTATTTGTTTTGTGAAAAGTTATCTTATTGATACTGGTAAGTTAAATTGGGTGCCATCATTATCTTCAGCCGAGTTTACGCTGTTGAACAAGGACGGCTCGGCTGTGGGGGACCCCCTCGACGCCCAGCAGCCAATGAGCTTGCAGGAACCGACGGCCATGATGAGAAATGCACCGGTCATCATGAAGATATACGACACCATGGAGAAACTGGGCTGGGAGCCGTACGAGGTAGGCGGGGGCGCCGACTGGGGGGCCTTTTGCCTTTTGGAGGTTCAAACCCCCCCAGTAATTAGAATAAAAATTTGATTTATTTTTGACGTATTAAACCCGAGTAATTGCCTTTTTGAGAGTCAAATAGGCTAATGTCCATGTTTTCACAGGAGGTGCGACGTTTTGCGCAGTGACGAGGACTGCTGGAGCTAGGTTTTAATGGCCGGATGCCCTTCCTGTCGCCAATCAGAATAATAAATTACTCTGGACGATGATTATCAGCTCGCGACACTTGTGTGTTTAACAGCCTTGCTGAAGGACCTGTAACGCATGGTTTTATAGTGACCGGCGTTTGGATGCCTCTCGATTCCCTGTCCGACCCCTTAACCACTACACCACAGTGCCGCGCTCTAAAGTTTAAAAAAAAATAATTGCAGGTTGGTGCCAGTATGGCTGCAGTTGTTGTGTATAACATTTATGACAGCAACGTTTCGAGTGTTCCTATTTTCATCGGAACACGATGTAGACTGTGCAATTAGCGAATTGTGGAACGTGTACTGAATGGGTTATTGTTACTTTCATGTTAGCACAAAACAATAAACGTAACATTTATGAATATAAATATGGAGGCAAATTAGGAAACTATGGACTCACTGTCACCAGGTGGATCATGAGGCCGCTTGTTGCCAGTATGAGATTAACTACGGGTTCACCGATGCGCTCACCACCGCTGATCGACACTCATTCATGAAGTTCATGATGAAGGTACATCACATCCCTGCACTTACATTAGCATCATAAAATTTTATGCCTTGAAGGTAGATCCAATCCCAGCACCCACATTTGCATAATAATCTTCGATACCTAGATCTCATCCCTACGTTCCTTGTTGCATAATAATATTCGATGGCTGGATGATGGTAGACGCCATGCATACTTGTATCCCGATTTTTGAGATACTTGACGAAGTTAAATGCAGACTGAACTGATATTTCTGATGCGTCATTCTTGTATGTTTTTTTGTTTTTTTAGAATATGTGTTTTTGGAGATAAATAGTTACCGAAGTGTAGGCGTTTATGGTCAAACTTTGATTTTGTTGCAGTTTTTAAAAATATCTAGCTGTACATTTTCTGCTGTTCATCTCATCTGTCTAACTTCTGTCTCATTTTTTACTCCTTCGTCATGCTTTGATACATGTTTGCGTGAGCGTGTGTTGAAATCAAGATTAGCATCGAGTTGCAGACTGGCCATTCAGCGCGCGTGAACCATCGCTAGATATATATCTAGCCTTGGTTTACACGCACTGATTGGTCAGGCTGTAATTCGATCTTGATCTCAGCGCGCGTTCATGAAACTGTGCATTAGAGTGGCCATTATCGCATCTCCGCTATGTTGACTTGGTTTGCTCGCTCAGGAGCTGGCTGAGCTGGAAGGCTATCGCATAACCTTCATGCCGGTCCCGCTCGCCAACTTGCTCTGCGGTAACTTTTGATTTGTTTCAACTTTTACCTGGCAATTTTGTGATGAAGGATGCCTGGTCAGAGCACATCTAAGATAACTAAGGGGCGATTTTAGAGACGTATCAGGCTTCATTTCTACATCGGCGAAAAACAGATGTTATCGTTTATTTTATTCAAGATGATAAGTTGCTTTTTTTATTCGCTTATATTTGTGCCTAAAGCCATTGGTGCTCTGGTACATTTTTGATTATGTTAGGCGTTTTGCAACGACAGTTTAATGCCACTATTAAAATCTATCATTGGTCGACGTATGAGTGGGGGTTCAAGCGAAGGTAGTTCTCTGAAATTGCCCTTGAGTCTGTGATAGATGGCAGTGTTAGGCAGTCTGCGTCAGAGCTTGTCCGTGCAATAGTTCGTAATGAACTACCGCTACGCCTTAGCTATTAAGGCTAAAAATATGAAATTGACATTCTTGTGTCAAATATCAGTATCTTCAGTTAAATTCAATTTAATTTAATTTAATAAATTAATCTTAAATCATTATTGTTGCTAAACATTCAAGGTTATTAGCCTTTAAAGTTATTTTGTATGGTCCACCCTGTACATTACGTGTTACATCCCCGCACCTATGATTCAAGCAAATGATGTGTTCCATCTCTATTTGCATGATGTGCTTTTGGTGCGTTACAAGTGCAGTATAAGAGTATACGTACATACCTACATGCATCTGTACATTCGTGTGTGTGCAGCAAATGGTCTTCACTGCAACGTGTCGCTGTGGCGCACGGTGGACGACACCAACGCGTTCCCCGACAAGTCTGACCGCCATCTTGGTCTGTCGGAGACCGCGTATCACTTCCTGGGGGGGCTGGTTAGGCATGCGCGCGCCTCCTGTGCGGTGCTCTGTCCCACCATCAACAGCTACAAGAGGTTGGCTTTGTCTTCTTCTTCTGCTTTTTGATTGATTCAATGAGCGTGATTGTGGGTTGTATAATTTGTAAGGTGCGAGTTATTGAATAATATTGTTTTCATCAGTTTCATTTATATCATCTGTGTGGTGAGAATTAATTTGCAGATTTGACTGGTTGTTTGTGTTGCTGCGGTTAGCCTGAGCGCTGGAGCTCTAATTTGTGATTGGTTGTCCATTTTGCTGTCTCTAGCCTTAGCTCTTGAGCCTTCATGTATGATTTTTTGTGCGTATAGCTGTCAGTAAGCAGAAGTCTGGTGCCTTGATTTTTAATTGGTTGTCAACGGTGCTGTTGCTAGACTCAACTCTGGAGCCTGGTGCCCTAACACGGTGTCGTGGGGGGGCAACAACCGGACAGTGCTCTGTCGGATACCAGCAGACAACAGGTACATATCTACTTTTGATGTAGCCTGCTTCACCGCACCATTGCCCCGCATTTTTTATGCATCTGTTACTTTTTTTTTTTTGCAATAAAGTAGGTCAGGTAGGTGAAAACATAAGCTAAGCCTAAGGTAATCCTAATCTCTAGCTCATAACTCCAGTCAAATTTTTCTACACCAATGCTCGATCGATAGGATTGGCCAGTGTAGTTTGACGATGGTGCTGATGGCTGCGTGTAATTGGTTGAAGGATCGAGCATCGTCTGGCAGACTCGAGCGCGAACCCCCACCTCATACAGGCCGTGGTGCTGGCGGCTGGACTGGACGGCATCGAGACCAAGGCCGGTCTGTATGGCATGCCGTTTCTTTGAGTAAATTAATAATAATAAAATTTAGTTCAGACGTTGTGTTATGAGCAGATCTTGTTTTATGCGCAGACCTGTTATGCGCAGACTTTGTGTTATGCGCAGACCTTGTGTTACGCGCAGACGTTGTGTTATGCGCAGACCCTGTGTTATGCGCAGACCCTGGAGAAAGAACCGATTTTGAGGTCTACAAGCACCCGGAGAAATTTGAGACGATGCCGAAAACCCTGCCAGAGGCCCTCGACGTTCTGGGGGGGTCAAAATATTTGCGCGGGGCCCTCGGGGACCCCCTGGTCAACGGGCTCATCTACCTGAAGCAGAAGGAATGGAGGGAGTACCTGGCCCACCTGAGTCAGTGGGAGCGAGATTACTATTTGAATTGTTAGAAGTACTGGGCTTGGATGTTTGTATGCTACATTGACCTATTTACTTCAAATATTGTCGACTACTTGGTCAAATAATAAGGTAAATAAATGCAGTTTTTGTATTTTTGAGATATTTAATACCTCATTGGTTTTGCAGCATTATGGTGCTGAAAAATGATGTAAAAGGCTCCAAAAGAGCGCCATGCCAGACAGACTCGTCGAGGCTTGCTGTCGAGGAGGAGGCTGCAGTGGATGCTTTGCTAAGTAAAGTCGCAAAGGCGCAATCGCAAAGCCGCAAAGTCGCAGTCGCAAAGTTGCAAAGTGCATTTTAACTTAAATATCCGACTGGGGGTCAACTATGAAATTTAAAAATTGAAACGGCCATCTATACATTATTGAATCAGTAACTACGTTATTTCATGATTAATGAAGGTGCGCTCAAAATATTTATTATCGGGCTAGAGCTAGGGATGATTTAACATTGTGGTTGTTGTGGAGGTGGATTGGTAGCTATAGTTTGTATTGAGTCATAGACGTGGTGGCTTTTATCACTGTATTGTATTGCTGTGTCTATTGTTATGCTTCGTTTAATTGTATGGCGCCATCTAGACTATTTGACTGCTAGACTACGGAGTACCGTTTTGTATTTGAATTGTCTCTTGAATTTTTGTTGCAGATTTTGTTTTGGTTTTGTTGACAGTTTTGTCTGTGATTTGTGATTACATGGTGGTGTGGCTTGATGATGCTATGTTGAATCCAAACCTTTGGCTTGAATAATGACGACGTTTATGTTAACATTCTTGCAATTATATTAGCTCTATTACATAGTATTCGTTGTTAGAATTGTAACGCTGGTTCAACTATAAAGAGAGCTTTTTACCATTTATTGGCCAAAAGATACACTGTAGTTCTGTTCATATCGAAGAAGTAAAGAAATTGAAGGTTTAATTACATACATTTATTGCAAGACGGCATCGGACGACGTCATTGGGTCATATTTGGGTCGGGTTAGATCAAATTATACAGTTGCGGCCTCGGAGTAAAGCTTTTTTCTGTTTGACATTTTCCTTGTCGCGTTTTAATCAGTTTGCATTTATTTCGAGTCGTGTGAATTCTGAGTTTTTTGTTTGAAGTACTATGTTGTTAACTGCTATATAATTATGTGATGAGACAAAAAAAACTTACCTAGCACTTTTCATGATCTGCGCAAGGCATCTCTGGACGCATAAGGAGGGAACTGCGTATGACCGGCACTATGGTGTGATAATACGTAAAATATAAACTTCAGAAATTTGATACAAACTGAAAAACATTTGCTGGATCGAATTTGTACTCGATGAAGTAAAAAAAGTGGCGGGTTATTTTTTCCCATCGTGTACGCCGTATGATTTGTAACGTAATATGAGAACCTAGGTGAGGTTTTTTTGTGACCACCGTGTAAGCCGTATGATGCCTCACTAGGCATCATACGGCTTACACGTGTGAGAACCTATGGCTGATCGTACACTGTGAATTGTCGTAGTAGCTCTATGGCTTAGAAGTCTCTCGTATCGCGTGCGTGCTATTTCTCTAATCATTAGCTAGACTCAATGTGTTGGTATTTCACTAGACTCATTGTAAATCGCTAGACTCCTTGTATTTCACTAGACTCACTATTAAAAATCACTAGACTTTGCTTCTGGCATTTTAATCATTCAACTGGAACTAATATACATGTAATGGCATTCTGAATTTCTAACAGTGGCCGATGTCAAATATATCTAGGGTGGATTCTATAGACGCACCTTTGCGCCCGGCTAAGCAAAGTTTTTGCTAAGGAACGGAATTGAACGGCAGCCCTTCACTGCCATTCGAAAAAACAAGAAATATGTTTATGAATTACAAAACTAAACAAATTAATTTTGAGAAATAATGAGGTTAATTTGAATTCAGTGTGGATAAAAATAATTTTGCTGGAAATCTATGACGTCATCTTAATTTAATGACGTCGTATATCAATTCAAATGGACTAACTGCCGGTCGCTAGACTTCGATTTTAAGTGATATTTTATTTTGTAGTCCGAATTAACCAATGAAAATATATGAAAGAATTATATCGAATAATCCGATTGGTTAATTCGGACCACAAAATAAAATCGCACTTCAAATCGAAATCTAGCAATCGGACTTAAGCAAAGAGTCATTTTGAATGGCAGTTAAGAGCTGCCGTCAAATTGTGTCGTGAGCTAATGTATGTATGTATGTATATTGCACTTTTAACGCACCAAGAATATGTCACGCAAACGGAGATGGAAAAACATCGTTTGCTTGAATCGTAGGTGCGGGAGAGGAGCAACAGACTACATACAGAGTTAAGTAACTAGTTAACTACATACAAGCTAAGCCGAAGGTAAAGGTGGGAACAAAGGAACGACGATAGAATCCACTCTTAACCTATATTTAAAGGCAGTCATTACAACTCGCAATATTCTTCAGTTATTCATTGCGACATCATTTTAACTATTGTTGTGAAGCGTAAGATTATCGCCTCGCTATTACTGTTTATCATTTGTATGCTTGCCTACAAACTACGATCATTATCTGCTTCGTTCGTACTTTTTGGTTTGTAGTCTGCTTCTATTACTGACAGTATGAATAGCGTCTGATAAAGATACTAGTACATGGGTTCTATTGCGCGATAACCTATTGAAACCCGCTAGCGTAATAATAACCCGATGAACTGGGTTATTAATAATAAATAATGTATTTATTTAATAATAAATATTCGCTGTAGCCCAACCGTTGGGTACATTACATGTATTACATTGCAATGTATTTCTCTTGAGAATAGCGGTCAAATTGCCTTTGGTTTAATTTAATTAAAACCGCAGTTTCATCGTTTTGCTGTGAGCTTTTGCAATAACGGCAAAGATCATTAAACATTTTTTGGGCGAGAATTTTTTCGCAAAGCATAATTTTGACAAAATTATAGGGGGGAGAGGATTGCTCCAGCCTCAAATTACCAACTTTAAGTACAATGATCATTATCAGTAGTTTTGTAGTGGTTCGCATTGAATAGTAAGTTATAATAATAAATGAAAAAGGTAATTAACATTATGCTATTGATTACTTCTTAATGCAGCCTACATTATTTAAGTATGATCCTGCTTGATCGTGCATCCTGCCCCACTCTGCCCCAGAACAGTGCTCCTACATGGATTTCTTAAAAGGCTACATTGATATATATAATTCATCATTTCGTGTTATTGTTATACCCGCCCTGTTAGTGCTATAACTATTTGACTAGAGTCTTATTGGACTGAACCTGGGACTAATGTCACTGAGATTATGCTTGGGAGTATGCCTGGGACTATGTTAAATTCTTGTTGATTTCTATTTGTTGATAATATACATTTAGGGATAATTTAAACGCTTATGCTTATTTGTCAGAAAATAAAATTGCGCAAATTTTAAGTAAGCGTAAAAAATTAGAAATAAGTTTACAGAAACCATGTAAACAATAAAGAACAGTTATAAGCGCAAAATGGCGGCCGTGGCAATGGCTGAAGTAGAATCAACGGAGCGCTGGACCACTCTCTGCGCCGAATTGGAGGGGCAGGAACTGGACGTAAGCCCCGTAATTAAACAATTTTGTGTTTTTTTAAAAAAGTATGCCTAAAATCAAATATTTTTTGTCGCTGCATAGATAGAAACCTGACACTGTTATCTTTTATCAGAGCCTATGATCAACGCACGACAAATGAACAGAATTAGATCCTGACTCTGAATCTTGCCTAACCAGCCTGTTGTTGACCTAGAAACATGAATTTTAAATGCACTATGTCTAGGTGTCCAAATCTAAAATCACACATGAATCAAAACCTAACGAGCAAGGCATGCTATGTTATACAATGTTATATTTGCGAGCCAACGGTACCAGTAACGGGACCCCCAGTAACGTGCTGAAAATATGTGTTGATAGAGCGCAGGGGGCGTGGCCACGGCCCAGCTCTACGGGCAGCTGCTCGGCCTCTACCTGCTCAAACAGGACCTGTGAGTAGTATTGTATAGATTGAATTTGGTTTTGGTAGGTTGTTTCGGGTTAGGTTAGGATTAGAGCTAGATTAGGGTTAGGGTTGTATCAGGCCCAGATTATTATACCTGCAAGCGTGTAATTAGCTGGATGTTTTGTATTTTAAAATATATACATTTCATAGAAAGCTTTGTAATAAAAGGCTCAAGTATTATTTGATGAAATTTGTAACATGATTGGTTTTGTTTTTCAGAACGAATGCAAAGTTTCTGTGGAAAAGGATTCCTGGTTCAATTAAAGTGGTAAGTGCTTTAAGTCTGACTGAATCTTTAATTTTTAAATACATTTTTTTGTGAGCTTGATTAGGCATGTTTTTTTGGATTTGGGTTGTATTTTTGCTCGAGGGCAAAGTTCTAATTGTTTTTAGCAAAGAATTATTTATATTTGTAGACTTATTTTGAAATAGTAATACACATTTTACAAATCTTGTATGGTACTTTAGCTAAACACATATCTGTATCAAGAATTAATAGCCTATTGTCCAATTAGAATGAAATTGATGCAATTTTTGAATTGTCGATTTTCTTTTAAAGATGGCATTTGATTTGTCGCAGGCCAATCCTGAGCTCGCTTGCGTGTGGTTGGTCGGTCAGAAGCTCTGGCAGAAGGACTTCCCGGGGGTCTACGAGGCCCTGAACCGCGATTGGACCGATTCCCTTCGACCAATCATGGATGCCGTTAGAGGTCGGACTCTGATTTAGTGACTAGGTGGTGATCACTTACATGAAAGACATTTAAAAGTTGTTTATTTTCTATTCATTTTGCTAACATATTATCCTAACCCATTCGCTACCTGCAACGACCTGCAACATATATTTATGTAAAAAAAATATAATAGCAAAATAGCTACGTAACATTATATTGTATTAAAATTGTGACGTTGTATTAATTTTTTTAACTTCCTAGATCGATCCAAATTCGCGTCATTGAAATGCTTTTTGAATGACAGTTTTAAGCCACCATTCAAATCTGTTTCTTGCCAAGTAGTAGAGGTAAAAGTCAAGATATCGTACGTTGCCCCATAGGTAAAATTTTTCCTTAGTCTGTGACACCGCGTGTGTAGAAGCGACGCGCAAGCGAGCATTTGGTCTGGTGTCACGCGCCTACTCGTCCATTGGGGTCGATGACTTTGCTTCCTTCATCGGCTTGCCCGTCAGCGAGGCTGTTGAAGGTACACGCACAGACTTAGACACAGACTTTTGTGCTTTGCACCCAAAGGATTTGAACTGCTATAAACCTGAGTGCGGCACCGGTCGCAATACGGCACCGGCCGCAGTGCGGTACCAGCCACATGTGGCATTGGCCACAAAGTAAAGATCAGTTGTTTAATCAAGCAGCTTCTTGCCATTCTTAATTGAGATGAACTGTTTGTTATTTCAAAACATTCGTTTTTTTCTGGTTTTTTTGCATAACTTTAACATAGGGCAAAAATTGCATGCATGTGTTTTTTGACTATTGTGAGCTGCGTAGCTGTTGATTGGCTATGTTTGCAGCGGCTGTATCTAGGGGCTGGACCTTTGACAAGTCCATTCGACTTCTCACTCCTCTGCTGCCCGGTAAATCTTAGCTATTACACACTCTGAGCTATAAATTGAAAGTGATGACCCATAATCAGACATTTTTCTTGCAATTTTAAAAATAGATTTTGTCTGCTTGTATTTTTAAAAAAAATTTAAAATTATTCTGTAGTGTATAAGTTATGTATTTTATATGCATATAAATATTCCTTTATTTGCTCTATTTAATGCGTGCATTTGGAAGTGAACGATAACTATGTGACTATGAATTGAGTCGGAAAACTAAACGTGTCGTCGTTGTTTTCAGTCGCTACTCCGACGGCATCCATTCCCAGCGAACAATATCTGTCGCGACTCACCGACTTTGTTGCCTTCCTCGAAAACTGAACGATGTGCACTAAAAAATCTGCACGCCACTCGTATTTTTCCAAGAGCACAAATGGATTGCATACGTGTGTTTAAGTGCGTTGTAAAATATCGAACAGAATTTGCAGGGTTATGTGTGTGTAGTGTTTCTCCCGGTTTGCCAAAAACAGACGTACTGCGACTGCTTATCCTTTAGAAACTGTGGGGGCCTACACTGCCATGGTTGATATGCACCGTTTGTATATGACTATCTGCCGACTTAGAGTGTCATGGAACTTGTCGACGTGTTGTGTCATCTGCTTTGCCTCTAAATTATGCAGAATGAGTGAATTTCCAGTGGAGACAAGCTATAGACTAGCCAATGAATGCGCCAGAATCACTTTTAGATCTCAATTTCTGATGATTCACGTGCTCTGATTGGTCAGACTAACCCTGATCTGAATCTGGATGGCCACTTGCGTTAACACCAGAGACTTGTTGAATTCTTTTATTGTTTTTGGTTAACATACTGGTTAGTTAGCAGTAAAACTTGGACTAAATTTGCTGTTGGCTACTTTTCTATTTGTGTGTTATGTTAGTAAAACAACACGTTGGTTGTTTCTATTTTGTAAAACACCATAGGCTATACTGCTGCGTGATGGTGTTTAGTGAGCCAGCACTCGTTTTTAACGTCCTGATAAAATAACTCATTTTCTTGCGCGGAAATAAATTATTACAAACTAGCTGGGGTACCCGGCGTTGCTCGGGTAAATGATAAATGATTTGAGAGTTAATGCAATAAGAAACTCAGAAATGCTTGTTGGTGTTCTTCAGAAAATGACTAAAGAATACCAAGAAGCATTTCTGAGTTTCTGAGAAGCTGTTATAAGCTAACTCAATTATGATGAACACACAGACACACACAGAGACAGACTTACAGAAATATATATAAGATGACAAACCACCCAAGTAACGTATATAATAAATAGCTGGGGTACCCGGCTACGCTCGGGCCTGAATGGGCTGTCAGGGGCAACGGGCAACCCAGAAGATCCTGGAGAAAGGGC
>JAQIWG010007568.1:0-12194 GCA_034695025.1 Chamaedrilus cognettii
CACCCCCCCCCCCCCCCCCCCCCCCCGTCATGAGCTTTATGTGGGCATCCACTATCTCCCTGCCCAGGGGCGCCCACCAAGGTAAATCCGGCCCTGGCAGGCATTATCGTGTCCTCGTGCGGTAATCGGCTCATAGACTTGATTGATTTAAACGGACTATAGCTACAGACATTGATTATTTCGTATTGAGAATACGAAGAGAATCATAATCTGTAGGTCCGCTGGTCTGCGTTTGCCGGTCGCTGGCAACATATGCCGAGACACGAATGTCTATTCTTATTCGGTACGGTAGGCATGCACATTCTTCTTTAATCATCCCTCTTATATACGCATTGATACAGCTGAAGATATTGATTGAGACACCGCGGAGCAGCTGATTTGGTAAATGATGACTTTTTAACGGCGAAGCTCACGCTCGCTGCCGCTCAATACTGTTCATTGAGTGTCCTTATTGTGGTTCGCCGCAGGAGGGCGCGTTAGCGTAGGCTGGACGCGACCCGCAGCAGCGTCGCAGCGCGCGGCAAGGGACGGCGGGGCGCTCCGGGGGCGGCCCAGCGCTCCAGGAGCGGCGGGGCTCACCGGGGCGGTGGCTTTGATGTGCTGCGCGAGCTTGATGAGGCATTAATGATCGGCGGCCAGGGTCTGCGCTGTTGCATGCAGGGGCTATTGTAGGGTCACCACAACACACCACCAACTTAGCTGACCAATCTAATATCTTAGGTGTCTAATTTGAGAGTTTTCAGGCTCCGGTGTTTCTTGGAAAATGAGGCCGCCGCTTATTTATATAACCATTGAGAACGTTCTCAATGCAGTTAAAATGTTGAAGAAGGACAAATCACCTCGATTCGACAACATACCAGCCGAACTTTTTATAATAGGAGCAGATAGCACGTGCAACACTCTGAAAATTTGGCAAATAAATTAGAGCACAGGAACCTGGCCAAAAAGTTTCAGTGTAACTATCGTACAATGTGCCTAATATGTCATCCCAGACAAGTAGCTGCAAATCTGACTAAACCGATTAAAGCCACAAATAGAGAAGGTACTCCCTGAAGAAAAGCTGATTTCCGGTCTGATAGAAGCATGATAGGACAAATCTTAAATGTGAGATTGTTGAATAAGAAACATAGAGTACACAATAGCGAGATACATCACAATTTTATAGACTTCACCAAAGCATTTGATAGAGTGTGGCATGAAGGGTTGTGGGCAGTCATGAAAAAACAAAACATTACCCCGACTCTAGTGGCATGCATCCAGTCCCTGTGCAGTATACCCCCTGCAGGCCTGGAACAAAGAATTGGCTTGCAGCCCAGAGCTCCCCGGGCGTGCCGTAAAAGGTGGCTAAAGAAGGAGGGGAACCGTTCTGTGCCGGTTCTCTTGCACAGAACCGGACTTTAGATAGTGTTTGTGCTAAACACGGTCCGTAACTACAAATAATAATAATAATAATAATAATAATAATAATAACAATAATAAACAGTCCCTATACGAGAATGCTGAAAGTGCAGCTATGATAGGCAAAATTCTCAGCTCTTGGTTCAAGACAACAACTGGAGTTAGACAGGAATGTCTACTTTCTCCCGCCCGCTTCAAACTCTTTCTCTCACAGATAAGGAATAGAGTCTTTCGAATTCTATCAGTGGCCGAAAAATCTCTAAACTTAGATTTGCCGATGACATCGACCTCATGGCTGGATCAAGAAAAGGGCGTATAGAATTAACATCCATCATTGATGGACAAAATGTGTTCAGCCAATGGAATGAAAATCAGTTCAGACTAGGGCAAAATACTGTCTGCTGCAACAGATGCTACTATATAAACCTGAAGTAGGCCTAACGAGCAGGGGAAAGCACTGGAAGAAGTGGACTCCTACAGATACCATTGTACACTTCTTTATACTTCAAACTCATTGTACGTTCAATTGGGGGGGATGTATTGTACTCCCAAAACTGGGAGGGTGCAGGAGGGGGAGGAGGTTGTTGAGAGGGTGTAGACTTGTAGATACATCCCTGGTACATTCGGATTAGGATTAAGCTACTGCATGCCAAGGCGGTGCATGCTTTAGGGGAGACTTAATTTTTCAGGCATAAGTGACTGTGGATGTGTATAATAGTTTATTTTCTAAATTGTAATTTTATAAAACAATCAAGTATCTTATTGTAGCCTACTGAGGACATTGTACCAGAGGCTGAGACATAAATCTGGGGCGGGGCTTCCATAATAAAAATTGTTGCAGCGAAAAATTGAACCTCTGCCTTTTTCGTACACCCGGAAATTTGCGGCAATTATTCATTGTAGTAAATTTGATCTTGGTACTTGAGCACTTCCCGCTTCAGGCACAACATAACTCGGCAGCGTTCAATTGCATGACAAACAACGTGGCTGTGAGACTATCGACTGTGAACTGTCTACATGTAGGCCTACACGCTACAGACTTCAGACGCCGCTCGATCTATAATGGACGAAGGATGCTTAGGGAGGGGGGGGGAGCAGGGAGCCGTCGCTGCCCCGTAGCGTGACCGTTCTCAGCGGGGGGGGGAGCAAAAAAATTAGGAGGGGGCATAAGCTCAATTTCCACAAAGAGCAGGTGGGGCAGACAGCATAGGCTAATGTTAAACTTAACATTTTTGTAGAATAATTTTGTACAAATTGCTCAAACTTCGCGAAAAACGAATGTTTGCGTTCCAAAATCAAACAATCTTTTACTCTGGGGAGTGACGCTCAGCTCCCTCCACAGGTTGGAAAAATCCACTGCTTCACCGCTCCTCAAAACCGTCCCCCTGAACAACGCTTCCTCTAAGCCAAAAAGTCTGTGAGCGGGCCACAAAAATGTGTGCTCGCTGCTTGTAATATTTAGGGGCGTTTTCTGCACTTTTTAGCACAAATTTTTTCGCGTCCTTTTATTTACGTATTGTTTTTATGAAAAGATTGAATTCTTCTTGAATATTAACTCAAGTTTGACTATTGTATTGCAAAACATTATGCAACATTAAAAAACAGTGAAAATAGTGTCTGATACCAAAAATCGGCGCTTGCTTCACCTAGGCCAGTTCTATGTTACAATTAGTCGACGGTCCAAAATTTATTCGAGTGCGCGACGCTCAACTTTCTCTGCGCGGCGTCTCCAGAATCTGTTCGCGGCCGCGCATGTGCGCAGCTCAGACGGAACATTACCCTTGAACAAAAATCCTGCGTACGCCATATGCGCCGCTGCGTAAGCCCTATGCAACATGTGTGCAACTCCTTGGTCATCCACGGGCCACGGCATACATAGGTTTTAATTGAAGCGTGCATCATGGAGCGAATCCTAATATAAAGAAATTAGGCTATACTAGTTTGCTGTCAAACGTTACATAGGCATATAGTAGGGTCTGATTGTGCTTGCCTTCGATGAATGTATGATAGGGTCATGCTCAGAGGGCAAGAACTCGTCGAGTGACTTGCCTTCATAATAAAACAATTCAGTCAGAGTCACAGAGACTCTGTGACTCTGTGACTTTGACAAGAACTATTTTATGATCAAGTCCGCATGATAATTATGCTACAATTGCTGTTTTATCTCTCTTGCCGTCATCAGGGTCCATGAGACATTTAACGACTAGGACAAGGTCCAGTGTCTTCTTAAGGCAATTGACTTCATGACTGTCTTGACTTCAGTCTGGAATCAAGCTCAACATGGGTCTTACTCTTCTTTTCCCGCTAATTCTGCCGGCAAGTCATGTCGCATCTAAACTACGGGGCTGCGGCGCGTAGAGAACGTAAAGTTTAGGCCTAATCCAGCTTTTTATTCATCAATAGATCGGTAAAATGTTGAGTATGGTGATCATATTCGATGATTTCAGATGAAATTCACAACTCCGTGAAAGTTGACATTATTGGGACTCTGATTGAAGTCGTCGAGCTCCTTACACGCGATGCCGGAAGGGATGACAGGGAGCACCGTTCCGCGGACTGGGAGTGGCGCGAGTTGTGCTCGTGCTGAGGACTCGGCGCTGGCACGGAGGCTCGTTCTCGCTCGCTGCACCGACACCGACTCGGCGAGCTGTGGTCGTTGCAGTCCGGCCGGGCGCCGGGCGGCCGCCACCCGTCTGCACGCCGACACAGCCGCGCGCAACGCCGCGCCTCCAGGGACGCGTCAGGACCAGCCATGCAGGCGGTACGTCACCCAAAACCGCATCGGCGAGTCAGACTTCGACCGAGTCCTTAACGAGACCGTGCTCGACGTGTGCTGCCCGTGTCGCAAGCTTGCCAATCGAACGCGTCTAAAAGTTGTCTGGCACGCCTTGCGCAGCGAGTCGTTCCTATTTTCGCTACAATTCTTTTCACTTTTGATCGGAGTATGGAAGCAGATGGGTAACTATGAGATACGTCTTCCAAAACTGCACCTCGCTTATTCCATAGTGGAGATCGTCATCACGTCGATGCTTATCCTCGTCCGAACGGCTGCGCTGCGACGAAAGATGAGAAAAATCCGGGTACACTACATGCTTCTAGAAGAATCGAATTTTCTAATGCCCATAAAGTATGAAGTTCTCATAACTTGGGTCAATATCCACACTATTCTCGGCGTCTTTCTCTTTCTATCTAACACCGCAATGTTTGCGCTTTTCTATATCTTGGGTTTTTCCGACTGGACCGTGCTGACGAATAACCTGGTGATGTCCGTCATAACGATTAGCACGGGGCTGTTCAATTCTCGCATCAACGCTAGTATTGCGAGGTTGCGGGAGGACGAGCACAAGGCAGTGCTGTACGACGCTCTCTGGCTGGTGGGCGCGCTGACGGCACCACGGCGAGCTAACGCCGGGCCAGCGGCGGAGCTACGCAGCGAGGCCGCACGACTCCTGCAAGCCGTCGAGTCGACTCCTTTGTTCGCGAGACCTGCCTACATCGTCAGAGCTGTTGATGAGCGCTGTCCATTTTGATGGAATTTGCTGGTGAAGGTTCACTGCAAATCGAAGCGTGACAACTGTGTGGAACTATAAAATATCATGTCATGCTCATACTAGTAGGGCTTAATCGTGATCTACGAAGTGGGCCATGAAAAGACGCATCTACAGAACAACCAGGTGAATGTGACAACCAGGCCAATGTTTAAATTTACATTCTAACTTTTCAGAGTCTGTGGCCGAGATGATTTGCAACCAGTGGCGGCGGAGCGGTTTCATTTTAGGGGGGGGGGGGGGGGCAGAACTCACGAGCGGAGGGGGTGCTGACAGAGACTTGTCCCAACACAGTTATTTTAATCATTTACTTTGCGAGGACCGCCATTCATGTCATTTGAACGTATTCTTTTTTTTATTTTTGAACTTGGGGTATCATTTCAAGGGGGGGAGGGCAGTGCCCCCCTAATTGTTTTTAGAGTGGCGCTTCATTAGCGCGCCGCCACTGCTTGCAACAAATTCATGAATTTTCAAAGAAAAATTATATTGTGCTCATAGTTATAAAGTATCTTGGAAATAGGCTTATTTTAAAATCGTTTCAACGGTACATTGAAGATGGTACATTGGAGGCATTGAAGACACTTCACAGTCCACATGGAACATTTTGACCTTTTTTTTGCCTTATCCGTTATCCTTCTCCGTCAAACTCCCAAACCCTCAGACCAAATACCAAATCTAGACACGACACGAAAGTATTTTTGACGGCGCTCGGCAAATCTGGATACAGCCGCAACTTGTAGATCCAAATCTGGATACAGCCGCAACTTGTAGATCCAAATCTGGATACAGCCGCAACTTGTAGATCCAAATCTGGATACAGCCGCAACTTGTAGATCCAAATCTGGATACAGCCGCAACTTGTAGATCCAAATCTAGATACAGCCGCAACTTGTAGATCCAAATCTGGATACAGCCGCAACTTGTAGATCCAAATCTGGATACAGCCGCAACTTGTAGATCCAAATCTGGATACAGCCGCTACTTGTAGATCCAAATCTGGATACAGCCGCAACTTGTAGATCCAAATCTGGATACAGCCGCAACTTGTAGATCCATATCTGGATACAGCCGCAACTTGTAGATCCAAATCTGGATACAGCCGCAACTCATAGATCCAAACTTCTGAAACATACACACACACCTGCGTTTTGCGGCCGCATTCGCAGCTTTCACGTGGTAGGCCATTTGAGGGCATGAGCACCTGCCCTCCACTTTAACCTATCCGTCACATCCTCGCGTTTTAATCCTCTGGCTTTTACATCCTTCTCTACCAAGCTTTCCCACGCCATTTCCGGTCTTCCTCTACATCTTTTTCCATCCACCTCATAATCCAAACATTTTCGCACCCAATCATATCCCATTCCGCTCTCGGAACATGCCCCAGCCATCTCAGTCGGTTTCTCCTCACCACCTCCCCCACTGCCTCCAAACCCATTCTAGCTCTCAGGTCTGCACCATACTTCTTATCCTTTAATGACACACCACTGATCCATCTCACCATTCTCATCTCTGTCCGCTCAAATCTAGTCTCCTGCTCAGCCTTCATTCCCAAATTTCAATGCCCATGTCTCACTACCGCATAACATTGCTCTTCTTACACACGCTGCGTATACTCTCACTTTGTGTTTCAACGATAGGCCCTATCGTTTCCTAGGACGTATATCGTAGGCCCTAGGTTTTCAGTTAGAATTGATGATAGTTCTCGAAACATCCCCATGCGCATTTTCATACACGCCGACTCAACAGGGGCAGCGGGGCGTGTGCCCCGGCACCCACCAGGGCACCTGCCCCAGTACCCGCCAGGGTACCGGGGCAAGAGTATACTTTTGCCCCGGTACTTTGACTGCTCAAAAATTGTATCCATTCAATATGAATCGTTTATTAATGCAACTCTGCTACAGCGAGCGACGTGATGCTTGTATTATTTTTTGTAGCTTCAATGGTAATTGCGACTGCGATTGCAATGCGACTGCAACGATCAAATTTGCATTGCAATACGACAGGGATGACATCCCGCTCTGAGCCGCTTTGAGCGGCTCAGTCTACAGCAGCTCAGAGCCGCTCAGTCTAGAGCAACTCAGAGTTGCTCTGAGCCTCTCAGAGCGGCTGTGAGCTGCTTTGCTCAGAGCTTTAGCGGCTATGAGCGGCTCTGCTCAGAGCTTGAGCGGCTCTGTAGCGTCTCTGAGCGGCTCAGCAATATTGAGCAAAATTAGAGCAATAAAATTGTAGCAAAATTGAGTTGAGGGGAGGGGGTGTCGGCGGTGACATGTTTTTGACCGAGGGGTTAGAAATATTGAGCAAAATGACAGCAATATAACTAAATTGAGTTGAGGGGGGTCGGAAGTGGCATGTTTTTAACCGAGGGGGTTAGGCAATTGATGTAGGCTGTGGACTGAGTTTTTCTGTGCAAATTCCTCCTGTGCATCTTGTCCTCATCACCGAGGCAGATTCTACACCTCCATTGGCATTAAATATATCCCCAAGGTCACAAAACTTTCCTAGGCCTACTCTTTCAAATGTGTTCTCCCCAGCTTCACTGAAACAAAGGTCTTTTGTGCACGTAATTGAATTCGCGCTAGCACCTTGGCATTTTTGGGCTAAGCAGAAATAAAAAATCGGTTATTTTTTTTAAGCGGCCATTTTGCTCATTATTGTTTTTATATTGTAAGGTGCTAGTGTAGCGCTGTTTGGAGTGGGGCTCTGGTGTAGTGTTTAAGGCGTCGGACTCGTGAGTCCATAGGAGCAGGGTTCAAGTCACCGCGCCAGCAACTATGAAATCATGCGTTACAGGCCCATCAGCAGGGCTGTTCAACACTCATGTGTCGCTAGCCGATAATCATCATCCAGGATAATGCATTATTCTGGTTGGCGACAGGAAGGGCATCCGGCCGTAAGAACCCAGCTCCAATATATACGTCTAAAACCTGCGTTGACACGGACAAGGCGTTACAGGCTTGCCTGTTGCAGTGCAGAGCGTTATAATTGACGTCAAAAAAATTATTTTTTATTATTTGCAAAACGATAAGTTGTGTCACTGGATTCCTTGATGTCAAATTCATGCAATATCTACTTTACGATATCAAAATTAAATGTATATTATTACGGACGTGAAACTGTAGTTTCACTTCAGTGTACTTAGCAGCCATTTGTCCGTCATTTTATTTTTCTTGCATCTTGCTATTAGACTATAGACCTATTTTTATATTGTCAATGGACTTTCCATGATATAAAAAAATTATATTTTATGGTAAAATTCAGAAAGAGGAAATTACAAAATTGCAGATGCGACTGTATGGACACTGTTCTGTCATTTTGTCTGCCATTGTTTTTATTTATCTTTCAACGAATGTACAGACTTAGACTTGCTATGACACGAATTGACTTCCACCGGATGAAAATGGCACCACGTTAAACTTGCCATAACTCAGTCAAAAGTTATCAGATTGGTGTGAAATTTTAGACACAACAACTTGAACAACAAATTGCCACAAATTTGCTGCAAAATGCGAGTCATATTGCCAAAATTCTGGCTGTTTTTAAAAAAGTACAGAAAAAAATGTGTCCACATTAGTTGCTACGTATTGTGCCCATATAGTCAAGTGACGACCAAGCAGACCATAAATTCAGTCACAACTGATGTTCAAAGTGTCCTCCTTGTTTGCATCCACATTACAGAAGACGTGGTTATATCCACGTGACCCTCAGAAAATGGAGCTTGGAGTCTACAGCTCTACTGGAGGAGCACATTTATCATACTGGAATTTGTCACGTTAATCAACCGTCGCTGGTATGCTTAAAAAATGGGAGTCATTTGATCACAAAATCGCGGATCAAGCAATCAAACAGTGGTGTCCCCGTCTTCTGTAATGTGTACGCGAACAAGAGGAACAGTTTGAATATCAGCTGCGACTTAATTTCTGAACTGCTTGTTTGTAACTTGACAGTTACTCACGCAATAGACAGCAACTAATGTTGAAAACTACTTTTCCTACACTTTTGTAAACAGCCATAATTGTGTCTAAATTACTCGCATTTCTCTACAAATTTTCAATTTGGTGTATATATGGCTCCAATTGTTGTGTGAAAAATTTCAGACAAATCTGATAACTTTTGACCGAGTTATGACAAGTTTAGAGCGTTATCATTTTCATTCGGACGGTACACCTGAATTACATGCTACTGCAGACTAAAATTATATTTCTGAGGTGTACAGACGTCACACTACAAAGATTAGAATTTCAGCGGCCATTTTTGACACCATCTTGTATTTCAGTAACTTATAGTCATTTCAGAGATGGCAGCCCTAAAAAAAAATACAAATTTTTAAAAAAATGTTGATATAGTCCTACTGTAAAACATAAAATTTTCGCGTGCATGTCATTTTTGCGAATTTCGCGAATCGGCAAAACTCGCAAAAATTGCATGCAGCAAAATAAAGCTGCAGAAGCTTTACATACTGGGCAGTCCTCAAAAACGCGAAAATTAAGTGGAGCTTAATTTTTGAGAGGCAAAAACCGCGAAAAAAACATGCAGCTTAAACTTCATGTTCTACAGTATAATACAACATACCTTGCCTTCACAATATTTCCCATAAGATTACATATCTTATTACATGAGGTCCCCGATGGCGTCTTTTGACGCCGAAACGGACTATAAGCCCAGTGATTGGATTGGATATCAGCCCTGACTGTTTACCATGCATAGACACAGAGTTTATTGAAATACATCAAATTTAGCCTACAGACTGCAAAATAATTTTACCGAAATTCAATTGTACAGCACTAAGCAGCACTCTTTCAGATTTTGACCACCAACGTAACAAAACACGTCGTTTTCGTGTCTTTTACGCAACAAGCCAATACAGTCTAAAATAAATTAATCTCATTAGTGATAGCATTTATTAGCATAATCTCTAATAAAAACGGTTTCACCAATTATTTCAGTAAAAGTTCACTATAGAAGTAGGCTACAGATTAAGCCCTACTGGTCCTGAATTACTGAATTACCTCCGTATCACTTGTCTATCATATCGTAAAAAGAAAAATTTACAACTGGTAAGCATCGAAAATCATAATACTTTTCTGCAAAACGCTGTTTCTCAACGACATTCGAAACCATAAACAAACTGTACTACAATGGAATCCAGCAAAAAGTTATTGGTACTGCATTGCAAATGGTGCAGTATTACTGCCCAATGTGGGTCTCTCAGTCTCTGAGTGGTCGTCGCCCGCAGGGGGCGGGGTAGGCGGCATGTGGTTGGCGGCCTTGAACTGGTCCGCAGACCAGCGAGTGACGAGGATGCCAACACCCTCGATGAGGGCAAGCAAGACGCCCCCAATGACGGCTGAGCCGGCCATGGCTGCAGCGCCACTGCGCACGGCGAGGATAGCGCCCGTTAGCGCTCCGCTCGTGATCGAGTTCCACGGATCCTCCTTCTTGCGGACGTACACCAGCGAACAATCTATTGCTGAGAAGAGGCCGCCCCAAACGGCAAAGTTACCTGACCAAATGGACACAAAAGAACGTAATTCTTAATATCCTACAAATTTTTGTTCAAATCTTTTTGTAATTTACAATTTGAATCTTTTTGTAATTTACAATTTTGTTAAATCAGAAAATATCTATAGTTAATGCAAAATTGGTTTTTAAAAAAGATGATTATTAATTCATAGTTTAAGGCCTACAGATATCTTTCATAGCAACACATTCAATGATATAAAACCTTGCTCAAGAGAAGTTTATTTAAACTGTTACTTCTACCAGGAAAATTGAAATTTAATTTAATTTCTACAGTAAATCATGTAACGGAAAATGGCCGACAAAATGTAATATGTATATAAAATCACAAAACAGATCGCGAAGGAGGCAGAGGATGTGATGGGTTAAATGTTTAAAGAGCAAGTCAGGCTAGATGTTAGTCGATGCAAACAAGGTGAAGGAGAGATGGAAGGAATATTAGAAAAAGCTTTGATACTTGTTGAGGCAAGAGCAGGATTTGCATCTGAGTTGGCGAGGAGGGTATGGTGGCTTCTGGGAAGAAGTTGTTCTGAGGCGTATATGGGTGGCGGTGGGGTGATGAGGACAGGGTTGGCGCACAGGGAGTTGCGACACTGCTTGACTATGTGGGTGTAAGGGCATTTCAAGGCGTGTTTGAGGGAGAGGGGTTAAGTGAGGGACTGTGAGGTGGAGGGACTACATTTTCCTTGTGTCAGGTGAGTATGATGCATTTCATTTGGCGTCTTGGATTGGTCAGCGAGATGTTTAAAAGGTGGGTTGGGATATGATTGGGTTGGAACGGGTTGTGGAGCTGTATGAGCGCTTGGGTTGAGAGAAGAGTGTTGTGGTATCGATGGAGAAGGTCTGGGTTTTTTGATGGAGCCAGGTTGGCTTTGGTGGCAAGTGTACAACCTGTGGCAATGCGTAGGGCGGAGTTTTGTATAGTTTGCAGTTTTTTGATGTGGTAGTTGGCTGAGGAAGGGGACCAGATTGGCGCGGCGTAGTTGATCAGTATTGCAGGTGAGATGTATTGTCGATTTGAAGAAAGAAGAAATTGCAGTCCTATACGACACTCACCAAGGATAGACGTGTGAGACCCTAAATTAACTCCTACACGCAAACACTGGACCTGTTGAGCTAGGGAAGTCATCATTGGTGAAAGTCGCAAAGGCTGAATCAAATACTTTCAGGTAATGTATATTACATCATATTGCTGAAAATTAGCTCTTTTACAAAATAATAAGAATCGTAATTTCTTGGCCATAAAATGTTTCAATATTCTCACATCTTCTCAACTAATTTACCGCATTTCCGCGCGTTAAAATCTATTATTCCCAAACCTGCCGCAAAATTCTTCAACTTTTGCGCATTTTTCTGAGGCTTCCAAGTAAAATAATGTCTACCACAGTCCTTATTAACTGCAAATGTCGCTCACCCCCAGTAATGGGCGCTCGTTCCTTGACAGCCAGCAAGCCACCGATGAGTCGCCGGTAGTGCCCGCTCGGAGCGTTCCTCGCGCCCTTGATCGAGTGGAAGACAGAGCCCCCAATCGCTCCCATGGCGAACGCCCCGCCACAGTCGTCGACGATCCTCCAAGGACACGGCTCTCGCGCATACTCCTCCATGATTGTTGCTCGCTCACCTCTTATTACACACTCTTTGATTCGGTGCTTCCACTTCACCCTTATGAAAGAAAAAATAACCTGGCAACCGTTACTAAATTATCTGGCAATACCTGGCAGTGCGTACATC
>JAQIWG010007569.1:0-12194 GCA_034695025.1 Chamaedrilus cognettii
CGGTACACATAATTTGATCTATCCCCCGTGTGTACAGCACGTGCTAAATGGACAAGTAACAAAATGACGACAGGCTACTACATTAAAAGAAAATAATCGTTTCCATCGGACGATTAACTCCCAGAACTCATTTTGTCTGTCGCTGGCTAGCTGTACAACGATCAAGCACAAATCTTTTTAAAAGTCAGCTAGCAGAACGGACGAACCGATGAAGGAGACGTTGCGTATGAAGGCGAGCAGAGTCCTGCCCTCTGGCGGGTTGACTGCGGCGCAGAAGCGGAGTCCGCGGCACTCTGCGTTGATCAGGTTCTGCAGGGCGTGCGCCATTGCGTACACGGCGTCCACGACAAAGGGTACCACCCCCTCCTGGTCGTACTTGGGTCGCGTTATCCGCTCACGGCCTTAGAACGGCAGTGCGGAGGAGTAAAGGTGGAGTTACATTGGGTGCTTAAAGTCAGAAAATCTACGATTTTAGATCAGAATCTAAATACCACTACCGCGAGGCGCTGTGGTATAATGGTTAAGGCGTCGGACAGAGAGTCCAGAGGACTAGGGTTCAAGTCCCCGCGCCGGCAACTATAAACCATGCGTTACAGACCCTACAGCAAGGCTGTTAAACACACAATTTTCGCTGGCTGCTAACCCCGTGCAAGAGAATTATTTAATTGGTTGGCGTCAGGAAGGGCATACGGCCGCAAAAACTCAGCTCCAACAGCCCAATCAGGGCGCAAACGTCTGAACCTGTGTGAATACAAGGACATTAACAGATTAGACGATAAAAAGGCGATTCGTTTTTTAGTTCAACGTCAGGATCTCAGTCAAAAATCATGGCCTTATCCTCTTCCCATCATCGGTCGCATTAATAATAATGGGCTTATCGTCCGTTTCGGGCGTCGAAAGACGTCATCGGGGTCCTCGCACTGCAACGGAGTAAAGGTAGAGTTATATTGGGTGTTCAACGTCAGATTCGCAGCCATATTCATGCAATCAGAAACTGAACGGGCAACGTAACGATTTTTGTTGGCGTGTTGCGAACATCGGTGTTCCCAGCATAGTACAGGCCGGAAACACGCGTGTTCCTCGGATCGTGTTCCGGTCAAAATATCCTCCAAAATTTGTGCCAAATCCAAACCGTGCCAAATTTTCAAAGATTGGTGAAACAAAAATTAATGCCGCTTGGACCCTATATGATATTCTACGAGCTGTCATTTTTTCAACTTTGGCCTCCATGCTCAGATTGGCCAGGGATGGCCAGGATATTATTGGGAATACATGAACCTCTCAGCTCTTCCCCCCTCTCCGTAACCGGCAAATCTCAACCTGCCTTGCATCAACGAAGAGGTTATGTTTGACTTATGCGTTCCTACAGAAAAGCACAGTTTCATGGAATGGCGTTTCATCCAGAAGTCAGTGCGTCAACGTTTTCCCAGCCATCCAACATTTATCCCCTGGTTTCACTGCCAGTGGCGGAGCGCTAATCGGGCTAGGGGGCAAATGCCCCCCCTTAAAATTTTATGAATTTCTAATTTTATTCTCACGCCCTTCGATTATTGGATTTACTCCCCAACATGCTAATAGAAACTTTCTAACAGCAAACATTGCCCCCTTCAGTTTTTTTGGGGGGGGGCAATGCCCCCTTCCCTAAAAATTACGAGTAGAGAGCGTGGGAAAATTACGAGTAGAGTCAGTGGGGGTTAAAGCGGTGCCATGGAATTGAATAGAGGATGCAGGGATTTCATGGTAGATATACATGTACCTACAATTTTCCAGATCCTGCATATTCATCCGCCTATTTTATATTTTATATACACGCCTTTCATTCGCCACTAGGTCAGTCAAGGCAGCAGAATACATAATCTATTATACAGTATACAATACCCAAAACAAAACACGGAGAAAAATTAAGCAAACGGAACACAAACGCAATGCAAACATTTTTTGACAGCATGCCCTGTCACTTATTACATGCACGGGCAGTGATCTTGCGAAGGCCGTATTCCACATTCCATGAGCGTTCCTTTACACGCTGCATATTTTGCATCGCCCAATCCAGCTAAAGCGTGGCACACAGCTATTACCAGTTGCATGCTTGCTGGAAATCAGTGCTGCAGTTGACAGTACACAGGGGGATACGCCGTATATCCACTGTTTTGGAGCGATAGTACACTCGTAATATTTGGTCCCGAAACGCACATGCACGCTGCGTGACTGTCTTATGATGTCTATTTATTAAAAACTCATTGGTTTTGCTGCATTATAGTGAAGAAAAAGGATGAGAAAGGCTTCAAAATAGCGCCATCTATTGCTAATGCATTTAAAGTAAAATTTCCGACTCATGGTCTAATCGTATTGCGTGACGAAGAGGAGCTGTAGTGGATGCCTTGCTAAGCAGAGTCGCAAAGTCGTAAAGTTGCAATGTCGCAAAGTCGCAAACTCACAATGTCGCAAAGTCGCAAACTCGCAAAGTCGCAAAGTCGCAAAGTCGCATAATGCGTTTTAACTAGAATATCCGACTAGGGTTAAGGGCTATACAAAATTTGGCAATCCTACCGATAACGCTCTAATATGAGAAATTTCTTAAAATAAAGCTCAATTGAGGAAGACCTTGGAAAATTTCCGTGGAAGACCACGGAAATTTACCATTACAAACTTGCAAAAAGCAGGATCACACATTAGCATGGAATGCAAGCATTATCCCGGACATGACATTAAATTGTTCCCGGCAGCCCTGCCCCTGCTGTCACCATTGGGCAGGACGAAGCGTTGTGGCCAAGTGGTCCAAGTTGCTGCAGTCTCGGATTACGAGTGTGGCAGCTGTCGTTTCCAATCCCGACCGCAGAAAAGATTTTGAGTCACTTCGTGCACCCTTTGGCAAGGGCAGTTTAAATTCGTCAGCCAGAAATGTTCCTACGATGCCTACCAGTCTACGATGGAACCATCATCAGCGACCATCAGCTGATTGAAAAGGGGGCATTACTTTTCCCCAATGGGGGTATACAACAACAACATTTCTAACTTTGAGAAGTTAATTTCGTTTTTTTAAGAAGTTAATGAATTTAAGATCCAACGCATCTCGATCACAGGTAGGGGGTTACATGCGCGTCATTTGAGAATTTTTTTCCATATTCTCTGCTCTTCCACGTGTCCAGAATGAGCCAGGAAAGACTGCCCTACCTAGCTCTGCCACCAAAGTACATGGTGCCAGAAGCCAACGCAGACCAAGACGAAGATGAATCGACAACATAGTGGAGAACCTAGAACAAGAAAGCAGATCAATGAACAAGGCCTTAAGGACGATGTCCGACAGAGATGCTTGGAGAGAGCTCATTCGGCGCCATCGTCACTCGCAGAGCTGACAGATGGCCAAAACAAGGAGAAGCATGCCTCTCTTCGTTTGGTCTCTTACGAAGAAATCACTGCTAGCAATAAAGGTCATGTACCTGTGCAGACTTTTGTTTTCTCGCGACGCACGTGCAGTTCAGAGCTGGGGGCGTACACGCAGCCGAAGTGACTCTGCCAGAACTCGACGAACCAAGGATTCCTCAAGTTCGTGCCCGGCTTCAAGCGAGTGAAGTAGTTGTCAAAGTCTTCAACATACAACGAGCAGCATTCGATAAGTCACCATAATGGTCAACGGTCTGTTGCTAGACGTCCCAGTTAATTTATATTATGTAGAACATTTATATGAATAGAATATAAATAATATTAATAGGTATAGCTAATGTACCTGGTATTAATAGAAGTGTCTTCTTCATTTAATCCCCTGTTTAAAACTCTTCCAATATTTCTGCTGTATACATCTAAATCTCCTTCGTACTATTGCAAACAAGGTATCCCTTACAAGCTAGGAAACAAGCAATTGGCTTGCTACCCAGAGCTCCCTGAGAGAGTCGTAAAAGACCACTAAAGGGGGAGCGGTTCTGTGCCGGCTATCTCGCACAGAACCATACTGTATTCTTGTTAATACAAACGATCCTCAAATTACAAATCTCCCTCCTCACAAAAACACAGTCCCGACCTTTCAAGCATTCAAATTTACCATCCAGGACTTTCTTCTGCGGTAGTATCGTCACCGTCCCTACAGCCGCCCATTCCTGCTCGTACACTGGCGCCACCTGCAATTCAATTCAATTCAAGCTATTCATCAAACCAAGCATCATATACGCAAGGTATCAACAGGCAAAATTAAAAAATATCTTCACAAAGTAGACAATGGTTTAGGTGAAAACGGTGGCAAGATTCCTCTGGCGTCACTAAAGCCACCCACTTTTCTAACACTTAGATGCTGCTTTGCCAGTGTTAATAATATAAATGAATGTAGAGATATCAGTTACGTGCAACAATAGACTTCTAAGAAAACAAGTTAATAAATTAATACCTAAATAGAAATAACTCTATTATACAGCAATGTATATTAGATTATTATTTGCTAGTAAGACTTAGTTTATGAGTCTAATTGTTTTAATTTGCATTTGAGTGACAAATTTCGAAATACTTAATGAATTGTTTTGCCTCTTCACAGTACAGCTAACAGGCGTATCTGTGCTTGCAATGCCGTGGTATCTGAACGTATGCGATTAGATTTTTCGCTGCTTTCATTTTCTTTATTTTGTGTGGTGCTTGTGTGGTATCACTTTGTTTATTTTTTATTTTTTATTTTTTTCTTGGTTTTGTTGTTTGTAAGTTAATACCATTAATTTGATGAAATTAATAAATTAAGCATAAAATAACTCAAATAAGTTGAAAGTGCCACGTTTACCCCTGCAGGTCGGGGAACAAAGAATTGACCTGCAGCCCAGAGCTCCCCGGGCGAGTCGTAAAAGGCGACCTAAGAGGTGGGAGCGGTTCTGTGCTTGGTAAAACCGAGGCCGAGGCACAGAACCGGAATGTAATAGTCTTCGTTACTACAAACGGAACTCGCAGGGGAAGAAGAAGAAGAAGAAGAAGAAGAAGAAAGTTCCACCTTGGCGCCCCAGCTGTCGCTGCCGAGCCAGTGGAATGCGCCCGTGAGCCTCAGCGCCACGGTGGCGTTGATGAGACGTCGACAGTTGTCCTCGTTGACGAACAGGACCACCGCTCGTCCCTTGGTCCTCTCGAGCTCCGTGAGGATCTTGACGAACGTGTCCGGCTTGACGTCACGCGGGATCTTCAGCGACTTACTGATGCAGATCTTGCCTTAGCACCGCAAGGAAAAGAGTTTTTTATATACGAGTATAAACTTTAATTCAGACTATTTGATCTAATGGCAGAAGCGACATAACACAACAACAAGGATACAACGCGAATGAGTATAAAATAAATAAACATGGTAGCCTATACACACAATCTATAGGCCTACAAGAAAAAGTCAAATAAAATCTATCAAGACATAAATTAGTTAAAATTTCAGCGTGCACGGTGATTTATTAAAACAAAAATGAGTAGGTAATGCGCAAAAAAGACAACTATAGCCTTAACTTTTAACGCAATACCGAGTGAGATGGCTGGCGCGTGATTTTGAGAAAAGTTTTGAGAAAAGAACCGGATGGGTGATTGGGTGCTGAAATGTATCGATTGTGAGGTAGGCTAGACAAAAAATACATGGAGGGAGATCGATACGACGTTGAAAAGCTTGACAGAGAAGGATATGAAAGCTAAGGGATTTAGATGTGAGGGTTCTACGGATAGGATAAAGTCGGGGGGCGGGTGTCCATGGCTGAAATGGTCTGCCCCTTCGTGAGCGGGAATTGCGGGTCCCAAAACTCGCGCGCATGTATGACGTGTGTGCTTAACCTGAGTTCTATAGAGATTGTGAGCGAACGGTTTCGTCATTGAGGTTTCACGCTCTCGCAGAACCATTAGGCTATGTGAAAAAGCATTGCATACTCTAATCAAAGTAATCAGTCTTGGTTCGGCTGTACCGGTGACACCGGTGTGGACATCGGCAGCTTATTAATCAGCCCCGGTCTCGCTGCTCCAACAGCTTTCATTTTCCATTTCAGCTATGTTCTCTGGTCAAGCCCGCGCTGGTCAATGTCGAAAAAAGTTAAAGCGCATTACTTTCGAATGCATAATTGACAAGAAAGGTCCTGGTGTAATGAGAAGTCGAAAAGTAATCAGTAATCAGAAGTAGCAAATGTAAAAAAGTATTTCTTGACAAAACCAGTCGATCACTCTTCAGATTTTGATGAGCTAATTTAGCGCTCAGAGTGAAGCGCTGTTTTAATCTTCGCGTGCCTGAGTACCAACCATCCAGCACGGTCCATTTGAACTAAATCGACTGCTACAATTAGAACGCCCGCTTCTTTAAAATTGTATCAAGCCATATTTGAGTTTGATATGCTAGAAGTTAGTCAAACCATCGCAACCCTCGCCGAAAGCTGATTTTCTTTTTGAAGACGAAGTCCGTGGCTAGAGCATTTAATTACAAAGTCTCAGATGTCTTTCCGCCGAGCACGCTCGAAATAATTGCATTATTACTCCTGGGATTGATTTGTCGAGAGGTGAAGAGGCCGCATGGATGCTAACCGCTAGCGCCCTGATGTACAAAAGTGTATAGTCTGCTCGGTGACAATTGGAATAGTTTGGTAAAAAGCTTGAAATAAGTCCCATCGTTGAGCAATGATGACCGTGCACTTTTATTCGAGAAAAGTTAAAATATAGACTTTTAACGCAATCGTATAGCCAGTCAAAGGTTCATATAACACGAACGGAATCATTTTGACGTTATCGGAGGTAAAGATTTCAATCGCTTTGGTTTATTCCGCGATGCATAGGGGAGGAGACTAGCTGATACTGAGAGAGAGTCACGTAGGCCTACATGTATGCCTATATATATAGTCGTGCAGATCGTGAGCCATTAGGCGTGCTGAGACACGTGCAAAAACACTTGACGGCGCTTCCGTTATCAGTCGACGATGATTAACTAAATTTGAAACGATATACATCAATATCGTTACTACTTACTACTGCATACAAATTACTGAAATGATATATTCTTCCACATCCAGCGTTGTTTTTTCCCGCTATATCACACTATCAGTCATTAAAGATTCATCTTTGACATTTAGAAGAAGAAAAGAAGACGCACAGTTCAAAGCTCACCGGACTTCAAATATGTAAAATATCTCACACACCTACATGTAGCTTTATTTATGCCCACCATATCGCATTATACATGTATACCGTTATTAAAATCACCTCTGATAAGAAGAAGACGCGTAGTTCAACACTCACCGGACTTCTTGGCCAGATCCTCGAAAGCTGCGATCCCCTTCTCGCCGTAGTTGCCCTCGTCCGCTACGGTCGAGACGTAGGTCCAGCCGAGTCGGATGACGACGTCGACGAGCGCCTGGGCCTGGAACGAGTCGGGGGGCACGACCCGCGAGAAGTACCCGAAGCGAGTCTTGTCGCTTAGCTCGATGCCAGTCGAGGCGTAGCTGATCTGTGGGATCTGACAGGACAACCATCATAAACGCTGCTAGAGAGATGCTACATGTAGGCTATACCGTTACTCGCTAGAGGCGCCTTGGACTGCAGGCGCGTGGGAATAAAAAAAGAGGATTGACAATCACGAACAAATGGTACCATTTAGTGCTTAGCATCTGAAGGCCATTAGATATTCAGTTAAGTCTGATCTGGCAGCAAGGCTGCCATTTGTACGTGATTGACAATCCTTTTTTTGTGTCCAAATTACGAGATCCCGTCGTTATCATTATGCGGCGAGTCCATTTTGATAATTGGTCTGTGGGCGCACAGACCAAGTAATAATAACCGAGTATAGCACCTCTCTGGTGGGCGCTATGTACACCGTGTCCTGATGAAAATGACCACACTTTAAACTTGTCATAACTCGGTCAAACTTATCAGATTGGTCTGAAACTTTATACACAACAACTGTAGCTATATCTACACCAACTTGAAAATTTATAGAGCAATTCGAGCAATTTTGACAAAATTATGGCTGTTTTAAAAAAGTGCCGAAAAAAAAGTTGCCAACATTAGTTGCTGCCTATTGTGTGCATACTGTCAAGTTACAAACAAGCAGTCCAGGAATTTAGTGACAGCTGATGTTCATAGCCTCCTCATTGTTCGCGTACACGTGACAGAAGACGTGGTTCTCGCCGCGTGAGCCTCAGATATGGAGTGCAGAGTCTACACCTCTACAGGAGGCGCGTGTTTATCATACTGGCCTGCGTGACGTTAATCACCCAACGATTCGTTTGCTTGAAAAGTGGCAGCTGTTTTATCACAAAATAATAGATCAAGCAGTCAAATAGTGGGGTCCCCGTCTTCTGTCATATGTACGCGAACAAGGAGGACACTTTGAACATCAGCTGCGACTAAATTTCTGGACTGCTAGCTTTTAACTTGACAGCAGGCACGCAATAGCAACTAATGTTGGCAACTTTTTTTTCGGTACTTTTTTAAAACAGCCATAATTTGGTCGAAATTGCTTGAATTTCTCTACAAATTTCTTAGTTGGTGTAGATATGGCTACAGTTGGTGTGTATAAAGTTTCAGACCAATCTGATAAACTTTGACCGAGTTATGATAAGTTTAAAGTGTGGCCATTTTCATCGGGACAGGGTGTATGTATACCATTAACCCAACGTTGCATGAAGGTGTCATGTATGCATGCATGACAAAAGCTACAAACAGCGAGCTAACGTCACAGTGCAATTATGACTGCTGCTGCTGTAAGCGCAAGCACGCAACAGCAGTCAATGGAACTGTGACGTCATCTCGCCACTTGTAACTTTTTAAATGCTTACATGAAATCGCTGTTTTATAGATGCGCTGGATTACACCCTAAGTGTCTCGCTCAACTATGCATATTTTGCGTGCAGATTTGCATGCATGAAAAGTGTATATAGCTACAATGATTGCAAGCACTGAAGTGACGTCACGGTTCCGTTGACTGATGCGCTGCGCGACGGCTCGCAGTGGTATTAATACTTGCAGTCATTTGCGCTGTGACGTCAGCTGGCTGCTTGTATTTGAATTACTAACTTTCAAGCATGCTAATCTGCATGCAAAATATGCAGCGAGACGCTTAGTCTCTGGGGGTTGAGTGGTTTAAGTGAGAACACCGGCAACACCGGGTCTACTCCATCGCAGATCCGAATCTCTCGAATACGCACCAAGTGCGATCCGGTACCGGGGGTAACCTTTTCGCCTAGGCGCCCACCCTCCAGATTTTGAAGCAGATTGGCACCGCTGCCAATCATCGTGCAAATATTAAATTCACGCGGCGCTTCCTCCACGAATGAGAGCGGAGGAGGACGACAAAGAACGGGTGCAGTCAAACAATAATTATTGGTCGCTCAGCAGCATTGCTACAATGCAATAATACTGTAACAGCATTGTGATATACTGAAGCGGTAAAGTCGCATTAAACTAATCGGCCCATATAAAAAATGTAAACATTTAACAAAAAATAACCAGGTAAACATCGAACAAATTAAGATATCTTCCGTAGATTTTTTTAAACAAACTCTTACTCATTCTTAACGGTTTCATTCTTTGTAATTAATGAAGGTTATTTTTGGCACATATTTTAAAGCAACCCAGTACAGATAGTCTACAAATAATGTCGTGCAGAGCAGCACAGTAGAAGATGGTGAACTGAGTTACATAACCAAGGAAAAATATTTTGACAAATCGTAACACACAGTTCAGATTTCAACAAAACTTAACTCGACTTAACATTGGATGATCAACGTCACATTCCCAGCTATGTTCCAAACACGCGTGTTCCCGAAGCACGCCCCGCGAACACTCATGTTCCCGTTTTTAATGTCAGCCTTACATGGTATCGAGAAGCCTAATCATGTATAAGTCAAAAATTGTGCCATACTTTTTTTCGATTAAAATGAGGTTTTTTCAAATCAGGAAATATCTTTGCTTATTTCGAAGATGCGCATGATTTGTGTCAATTTAAAATTAACACTTGAGATTTGAAACTTGGGCGTTGGCGGGGGGGGGGGCGTTGGGGGGGGAGGGTGTTAGGGGGGGGGAGGCTTGAGTCCAACTCACCGCAGTCACCGGTATTCACTAGCTCACCAGCACCAGATACGATAGCATAATGTCTGGTTCACATTTTCACATCAAATTTGAAATTCATTAAACTTAGCTTCGATTAGGCTACATTGCAAGTTTCTTTCAATTACATTCAGACTGCATATCTTACGTTTCACTGATTCCACCCAAAGAACATCCGATGAATTCAATAACACTTAGGCCTACATGTAGGCTACAAAGGCTCTCCTTGTATTATCAGTTCAATGATATGTACCGCGGCATTCCTTTTATTATCAATTATTCAGTCATACATGTATGAGAGATCCGGGGCCGTGTGTACACGCTGCACAGCGGCGTTCCAGTTGTTATCAGTTCAATGAAGCGTCATGGCGTCGCTGCTCGTTAGTTTGTTTCGCCCACAGTCGCTAATATGAAGCTAATTATTTCTTCGGAGGAAAATTATAATTAGCAAAAAGTACTGAGCGTGTAAGTAGTGTTTCCAGACCTACAAAATACGATAATAATCTTTTAGAGTTTAATCATTCCGTGATTCATCAGGGCCTTTCCGCCGAATTGGCTCTGTCGCATCTTGGTCTCGTCGACATGCTGATCCGAAACAGAGATGTATTGCAATAGGTGACCCTATACAGGTTATTTGACTGCTATACATTGGTTATTGGTTATTTGACTGATATACATGTACATGTACATGTAACCAGGGGCGGCGCGAGCGGGGGTTTGACTGATTACAAGCCCCCCATTATTTAAGCATGTAGAGGGTTCCTACAAAACTAGTTGCATTAGTGAATGCGCACTGATAAGTGTGGCGTGGAGACAGGAAAGTATTAAAATATTATTAAAGTATTAGTCATTTATTATCACAAAGTTTGTTGACACAGCAAATTTGTCGGAGCGCCATTATGTTGCACTTATTCAGAATTTTCGCCACGAATAACACAGTTAAGAAAGGCATGATGACCAAAAATTGTTTGTTGCATCAAAAGTAAGTTGAAGGTCGGTAAGAAACATTTAATTGACATAGTAAATTTGGGAGAAAAAGCTTTTGTGTATACCGCCCTTCCCGCTGCTATTGTTTTCCGATGCACGTGCACCCAAAAACACCTGGTCGCTTGCACAACGACCGTGACTCCGATCTCTCCGTGCTGTGCCATAGTAAAAGGACACGCGAATTAACTGATGAATATGGTGACCATACTATTATAACAGTCGCTTGGCTAGTCATGCGAGAAGTCAATCCACAGCCCTGCAACAGACCGAGGCATTGCTCCGGATTACTCCGTGATCGAGTACAAAGGTCTGCTGTCAGACCAGCGCTGCCATTGACTGCGTTCATCCGGTCTGCATTATGCTAGACAATATCGCAGCAACGTAAGGCCTACGGATGAACAACGCAGCGCGCTCATTACGACAGGCACGTCGATATGGCCGATAAAGCTGGCACCGTGCCAAATGGCGGAGAGTCTTTATTTATTATTATATCATTTGTAGTTTAGTTGCAGTGTGTTGCACGAGGACTATAATCCAGTCCGGTTGTGTGCAAGAGAGCCGGTGTCCGGCACAGAACCGCTCCCCCTTCTTTAGTCGCCTGTTACAACTCGCCCGGGGAGCTCTGGGCCACAAGCCAATTCATTGTTGCTCGGCCTGCAGGGATTGAATGGTGGAGAGAGTCCAAGTAACACATTTTGCTGAATATATATATATATACAGGAAGGCAAAGCGGAATGCAGGTTGTATAGTTTCGAGAACCACATACATGTACAATTGTACAATATGTACAATTGTACATGTACATGGTATGCTGCTACATCCGCGCAATAATAATTGTCAAATTCTACATGTACATTGCGAAAACGCGTTGGCATTTCGATGTTAATATCTGCAATAATCTGCTAGATTTATATGCAAATTAGCCTGCCAGTAGAGAATAGTATTGATATCGGCTCACATCGCAAAAAAATCAGTTATTCAAAATCGCTTTCTGTATGTGGTCTGCCGCATTTTCTCCCGCACCTATACGAATCAAGCAAATGATGTTTTTTCATATCAGTTTGCATTACATATTTTTGGTGAGTAAAGGCCTACAGGAAAGACCAACATACATGTACATACATACATGCACGCATGCATACATAGGCTACATACATGCATACATACATACACTCAGAGTCGTT
>JAQIWG010007570.1:0-12194 GCA_034695025.1 Chamaedrilus cognettii
ATGCTCCAACAGGCCATGGGCAAAACGAAACACGACCCTAGTGCTCTTGGCTCGACCCAGTGTCTTTGAGACGATGCTCGGGTCAGCGGGTGTGTTAGAGATAGGGTGGGCGGTGGTAGGGAGAGCGTTTTAGCCGGCTGGCAGGCCAAATAGCCGGGGCTGGGGAGGTAGAGCCAGAGTTTGTTTGATGCCTAGTCGACGTCAGTTTGGGCCTAGATCTGCGAGTGGCAGGGCCCCCGCAGACTCTCGACCGACTTGTCATCATCTCCTTAATTGGTTAAGTGTCGGCTTAACTGTTTCCTCCCCCTGAAGGCCACTCATCTCCCGATTCCTCTCGTACGGCTGGGGCACGAGAGGGCGTGTGTCCGTGGTCGCATACGTCCAACCTGTGCTAGCATGGAGAATGGACGGGAAAAGCGGAAATGATGATGATGATGATGCATGGTAAATGTTGAATTGCACTCAGCAGCACACGGGAAAAGGAGATGTACTGCTGTGAAAAAAGCTCTGTGTGTTATGTGTCGTTGTTAGCAAAGTATAAGTATTGCTAAGAATGACCTCAAAAACTTCCTTGAGAAAACTCTTGCTCGTAAATTGTGCATGAAAAGAAAAAATTGTTTGATATTTATTTTTTTTAAACTCCCTGATGACGCGTTCGAACTCAGAAACGAACCACAAACCCGCCTTCTTTATTGCCGCTATTACAATTAATCAAAGAAGTAATGCGGATAACTGTCGCTGGTACCTTTCTCAAAGCAGCTCTTGAAGTTGTTGATGTCGGCCTGCGACCCGGACACTCTGAATATGCCCTCGTGATGCATGCCTTCACACACAGCATCAATGAGACCGGCTCATGATCAGTTGGATTAACGTCATCCCGCGTAACAGCTGGAATAGCTTAAGCGAAGTCATTGAAGAGAGCATTGAGATCACGCTCACAAAACAAAGTAAGATATTTGATCAATCAGATCTCAGCACATTGGAACTGAAATAAACTTGACCCAGATCTCAATCGTCAATATTGGCAAACAAAAATTTATTGCAAATTTTCAAGCTGACGTGAATAACAATTAGGACAATTATGACAGTATGAGGAAGAATAGGATGACAGTATAATTGTCATAAATAATACTCGTTTAAAATTATGCACTTAATTGTGACATCTTTTTCTAATTAATGCTTCACTTAATCCTAGTCTTATTCTCTGACTAAGATCTCACCACCCACTTGAAAAATTCAGAATTTTCACAATTGTTGAGCTTTGGCTTAATTTAAAACAAAAGTAGTCGAACGTAAAAAGAAGAAATAGGCTGGTGGGGTGGAGGACTGACCGTAGAGGTTGATGGTCCTGACACAACTGAGCACCACGCTCGGTATCGACTCCCCAGTCACCTGCGACACAACCACACCACAGACTCAAACATCCTGTCACCTGCGGCACAACCACAACACAGACTCAAACTCGGCCCACCACAGGCACAGGACACAGTTCAATTTTTCTACCAGTTAGTGAAATAAAGGACACTCGAGGCGGCCCACAATCACAAGATCGTGTTTTGTTTCATCTATGGCCTGTTGAAGCAATGTTTTCTACAGATCGAATGCCCTTCCTGACGTCCAACCGGCCCAATGGTGTCAGCAACGGCAGGGTTACCGGGTACAGTTTATGGCACCGCCCGGGACGCCCTAAAATCTGCAGCTAAAATGTTAAATTCATTACTAGATCATACAAATTAAAACTTGTTAAAGATAGTTACTTAAGATTAACCTAACCTCATCTGCTCATTGAATTATGCCGCCGTTTAGTCAGATTCACTCATCAGTGTCATCAGTCTTCAGTTTCCTTTATCATTTTGTCAAGTTCACTCATCAATGTCATCAGTCTTCAAGTTTCCTTTATCATTTTGTCAAGTTCACTCATCAGTCCAGTTCAACTTCTGACGCTGCTTCACACTCCAATAATTTCACCCATCCCTTCGCCCTCATTCCAGGTGGCAGCTTTCACCTTGACCTTCACCTTACCTTGACCCACTCCTCGACGGTGCCGCCAAACAGTTTCGGCTGGTTCTTGCCCCCTGCGCCGGCCATCAGCACACTCTTGGCGCGCTTCGGCTTGGCCGGCAGCGACGGCGCCCTGAACCACCAACACACAAGCTGACCACTACAACTACTGCATAGGCTACAACAACAACGATTACCACTCAAATTGTAATAGCAGCAATTGCAACAACTACAACAGCTACAGCAACACTACGGCCAGAACTACAACAATAACAATTACAAAAACTACAACAACAAAATAACAAGCACGAAAACAACAACTACTACAACAAGTTACAACTACCAAACTACGGAAGCTAAAATACAGCCACCGGCAACAACAACCGCAACAAAAACACCTACAAGGCTACAACTAGCTAAATTCACACTGCACGGGGTGACATAAATGCAATAGGATACGCTGATATGACACACTTCGTTTAGTAAACACAGCAACATCTCCAGGTAGTGCTGCAGTGCTCTTTTTGAGTCGGAACGCGACGGAACATAGTTCCAGTACCTCACAATTAAGGAGGCGGAATGGCGTTCCGTTTCCTTGGGCTGCTAGGCAGGCAAAACGGCGTTCCGAACCAAAGAGTTTTCAAAAAGAGCTCTGTAGTGATGCAAATGATTCAAAGTAAACTTAACAAAACTGCAGAGATGTATTTATAACAAAACACAACGCTCATACTGGATCAAGACAAGCCCAATGTCTTCATGTAATATGTAATCTGCGTCGTAGAATCATGGTCGTAGTGCTACAACCGGGACCTTCTCCTCATCAGATTAATCATCGAAAGTTAGTATGCTAATAATACATCAGTCACGCGCTACTCATCAATACTTTATTATACACAAGTCAAAGCTGAATTTCCTTGATAAGCAACAGCGAATAATGAAGATGACCTAAGCAATAACCTACGCAATAAATTCTTAAATCATTGGCGCTCATCGCTATACATAATATAAATCAATAAATCAATCCGCTTCATTAGGCGCCGGAACGGACTCTAAGCCCATTAGTATTACTATAATGTCATTATTTAATCTGAAAGTGAATAAATCAATCAAGGCGCTAAGCAAAGCACATGTACTAAATATCTGCAAAGATTGCAGTGAATAGATTTAACTAACAGCTGCTTAGAATCTGATATATGCAAACTTACATCCTACTCGACATTAATCGTGAGTTTTATATTATGCATCAATGTCCTTAGCCAAATCTATATAATCAATTTATATTTATTCAGTTATGTACTCACTATTTTAGCTTAAGGGTCAATAAGTAAATCAACGACAAGCGAGGCGTCACAGAAGCTAGTCACAAGGCTGTCATATAGGCCCCTGGTGCCTATTTCTCAGTTTCCATAACTTTAAGCCAACACTTAATCCTAAAAAAGATTGGAAAAAAATTAAATTCAACCGCCGACTACCGTGACGTCATCATCATTTGGTTTTGTTGCTAGTGGCGCCGTGGCGGTACAAGTTTAAAATAACTAAGACTAAAATTTGCTTAAGATTTTCTTAAGAACTTCTTAAGACTAAAATTTGCATAATATATTGAGAAACATGCCCCAGGAGCTCATTGAGCAGCATGTTCAATACCGTACACCAAAGGTGTTCAATTTTTGACAAGCTAAAAAGTAGACAAAAAATTATGAGTATAAAATGAAATCTAATAGCTAATACATAGAGGAGTCAACTCATGATCACTAGCATGGCTAGCATGACAGACAAGCAACATTCTAAATACTTTATTTCACTAGATCGCATCGACTGAAAGCAATTCTATTGCTAGGTATGTAATTCTTCATAATACAAGCTGGGAAGCAATGAATTGTAACAAAGAAAACATTTCGCTACCAGCATACCAACAAGAATTTATCGAAACACAAAAGGTCTAAACTGACTGCTTGTACAGACTAACACAACCGAATGAAAGTTGAATAAAGTTAAAGTTCAAAGATGACAGAAATTAATACCTTCTAACAGCTGAAGATACTAATCTGCAGTGTAACAATATTTCAGTATATCCAAGACAAATAATTAAATATATTTATTGCACATACAACTAACATGCAAAATTTACCATAATTTAAGCATAATTTACAAAGATCTAAACCATTAGACAAAATCTAATCTCATTTATTATAGTAAAAAGTAATGCAGAGTGCTCTTCAAAGTACCTAGTGTTCTTTAAACATTTACAAGCTTCATTCGAAAGCAAACCCAAAGCGATGCTACAAAAATTACAAAGCAGTGACATCTAGACTAACCATTTCTCTTTATCAATACATTTCTCTCATTTTGCACGCATCATTCAAATATCTTATAAACAAAAGTTTCATGAAAACATAACATAGTCAAGTACTAAAACTAAATAAGCAATTATTAAACAAAATTGAATCTCATATAACGTATTAAAAAACATAGAATTTCTCAACCACTAGTAGCCTAGAAGTCTGAAATGAGAGTGCGCAGCGCTGACCTAGTTCCCGAGCCCTGAGGGTCAAAGATCTCGTCCCCAAGAGCTCCGCGCAGAGAGTCGTACTTGGCCTGCAGACGGACGGCCATGTTGCCTGAGCGCAGGAACTCTCTGAACTGCTGCAAGGGGGGGCGACACACAACTCTTCTTACAAATACAAGATCTTCAATCCCTAGTCTAATAGTTTTGCTGAAATGCATTTTGCGTCTTTGCGACTTTGCGACTGCGTCTTTGCGACTCTGCGACTGCGTCTTTGCGACTTTGCGACTGGCGACTTTGCGAGATGACACTATTCATCATTTTTCTTCACTATAATACAGCAAAACCAATGAGGTATCAAAAAAATTCTTAAAAAAAGAACAACAGCTACAGAACACGAACAAACAAATACAAATAGAACAATTACTTTAATAGAAATCGCATAAGAAAAATGGTGGAATATGTCAGACCGAGAAGAACTGGTCCTCAGCCTGGAGTCGTTCGTTCTTCCGTCGATCCCTGTCGGCGGAGGACGCCTTGAGGGGCGCCGAGTCCTCGAACAGAGCCTTGACGTCCCACTCCACCTGAGCGAGCCGCTCCAGCATCTGACGCTCCGTTACTTCCAAGCCTCCTTCCACCTGGAGATACCACAACTCCACTGGAGACACCACAACTCCATCTACACCCACTCCACTCAGTCTCCACCTGACCTAGCCGCTGCGGCATCAGGCGCTCCATTACTTCCAGGCCCCCTTCCACCTGGAGATACCGCTACTCCACCTACACCCACTCAATGGAGTACACACACGCTGGTCACAGAAATTCGGATTACTACCAGTTTTTCATAGCGAAGTCATATCCACTTACAAATAATATCATATATATATACATGACACGGCGCTATAAAAGCACCATTAAGTAAAAAATAAATAATCCGCACATACCATAATCGTATATTGAATTGGAACTATCAAACAATTGATTTGCAGTAAATGAGGGTACGACCGTGAAATGACTGTCAAGCTGAGAAGGAAAGACCTGCTGTGTCTCAAGTTTACTGGCGTTGAGTCGCGTACTGAGCACCGTAAGCCTCTGGACCATCTCATCATGGATAGCCTTCTGGGCGTAGATCTGGTGAATCTAACCACAAAAACGCTGGTTTAAAGGCCACTTCTGGGAGTAGATCTGGTAAATCTAACAGCAACCACAACACAGGATTCAAAGTTAAATTCTGCGCCTGAAATATGACTTTATCTGAGAGCGGCTTTACTTTTCTCACAAGTACATTTGGCTAATATAGGCTACTTATTGTTTTAAATGTATTCAACCTCGCATTTCTTCATAATTTATATTTTAGCGATTCAACACGTGGCGCGTTAATAAAGGGTATCGTACCATATCTTACCGAGAGAAATCAAATTTTCTTAAATGCCTAACGCTTCAGAAAAGAACTTCTTTTTTAGAGATACAAGAAAGATTTAAAGAACGGCACAGAATGGAAATTAAAGTCAGGTAGGGCCTCATCAAAATCAGCATCTCCATAGCAGCACAGGATTACCAAATCCAAATTGATGGAGTCACAGTGTAGGAGGGTGAAAGAAGTTCAAGGGACCCCATTTTAGCACAGATAGCTCGATGTAGACATAGGATGGAAGGGGGCAGCGCAAGCAAACAAGCGTGACTAAATTAAGTCACAATGGCAACGATATAGCGCAACAAAAATAACTAACGTAACTCAATATGTATATGAATCATTAATCAAATTCAATTATCCATTTATCGGCAGTTATTGTATGCTATATATAAGCCCCAGCATATGACGAACTAATCCAAAATAGAGCTGCTCAAAATATAAAAATATTAGATAACTGACATTAGTTTGTTCCTAATAGCATGAGTTCAAATGCTCACAGCGTCCCCCCGGTGGGGCTGAAACTCAAACGGGGGCGGGGTCGCAAACATCTTCTGCGCCCCGTAGTTTCCCCCCGCCGCGCCGATGGAAGCGACCTTGCCAATCAGGCGGTCTAAGCCGCTCTGATTGGTCGCGATGATGCAGGACTCTGCCTCCACATGAATATTAAGCATCTGGCGCAGCATGATGTGGTAGCCATGCTCCATTTTCTGCGAACAGGACGCGACAGACAGAAGAAAATCAAACAACAGCTACTACCGCTAATATTTCCAATAGACATTTAACACCTGTTTTGCTGCTCAAGGAATCTTAACAAGAATCTACCAAACTTTGTCAATGAAAAAAAATTCTCTTACTCTACACAAACAAACTTCTGATAATATCAATACAAAAAAAATCAAATTTGCTTTGAAAATTAGAAAAAAAAACATTGAAATCAGCAGAAACTGCATTTAAAACTATTGACATTTTGATTAAATTTTTGTAAGATTTCAAAATTTCGTATCAAGCCGTGCCCCACTGTCTAAAATATCGGGAGAGACCCTGGCTCCAACTGGACCCCATGGCCACGCTACCTTCATGAGGGCGGGCAGGTCCTGCGTGAAGTACTTGTGCAGCGCTGCGTTGGCCGCGTCTATGCTCAGCAGATAGTCGTTGCGCGCTTTTGTCGCCTTCTGCTTCTGCTCCGTGTACTTCTCCAGCTTCTGTCAGCGGCAAAGAAATAGTGGTACGTCTCAAATTGCTCTTTCATCTACATGCATGCGGCATTGGGACCCCTATCTTCGGACGATGTCATACACTCATAACATTTCACCTCGGAATTTAACTATTTTATTTTTTCAATCCAATACGAATTTGGATGCAAAAAATTCGAATGGTTCACATCTTGCAGTTTTTTTCCAATCACGCATGTACGTGGTGGTCCACAAAAATGCTACCTGAACTTCTGACACATAATAATCATCATCACCATCATTTAGGCTGCGTTACTCTTACCTGTGCTAGCACGGAAAAGTGGATGTTTTAACAAACATCCAGTTTTCCGTGCTAGCACAGGTTGGACGTTTCCCACAATGTGACTCCATATTCTTTGCCATCTCTTTACTTATGCCTTGCTCCTTCATAATTTCAGAATAATGCGGAATTGCTTGTGCGTGGTGTCTCATCGCCAATTGAAGACAAAAACACAAATAATTAAAGAATTGGGAGATAAAAATCAAAATTTAAATAAAAAACTAAGCAAGAGACGAGCCTTCTCGGACGCCTTCTCGTAGTTGCGGAATCGCTTTGCGATGGGATTCTGTTGATCCACCTTGAGTCTCTGGCTCTGAACACGGATCAGCTTCGATTCTGACTGCTGGCTGTCCCCGTGGTACGCATGGTATGATTTGAGAGCCTGCATCACGCGCAGGACTCTGCATATTTTTAAGTGCGTATATTTTGCGCATATCGATATTTTTTTATTTTTTTATTTATCAACGAGTGCATCCGATAAAAACATTTCAAGAAATAAAAGATAAAAGCTCAATGACAGAATTAGCTAAGGATCCCTGTAGCCACTATATGGCCATCATAGTGTAGGCTCACAAGGCTCCTATCGATACATCTCACATAGATTCTAACCACTAACCTTTACACGAGCAAATCTTGTAAAAAACATGCAATGTTCTAATGATCACTAAAATTCCTTATCATAATTAAAAACAGTGTTCTAAAAATTAGACAAAATATGAAGGAATGCGGACAAAAAGAGAATAGATCCGAGCCCAGAGCTCCTCGGGAATCAAATAAGGCAACTAAAGAAGGGGATATGGTTCTTTGCTTGGTCCCAAAGCACTGAACCGGATTACAATACTCTTCATACGATCATTTCTTAACTGTAAAACTTTAATTATACTTTATTATAAAAATTTTATTCACCATCAAGGCAGAACACAATAAAGAAAAAGAAACTTAAATAAACGTACAGTTGAAATGTGCGGCTAAATTAAGGTGAAATTCACAACATCAGGTGATAGCCACACAATTAGCGAAATAGTCAATAATGATACGTGACGAGTCAAGCACTAACGACTGCGTTGATACGTTGTAAGAAGCAGCTAGTCGTGACAATTCACCATTGCCTGATAAATCATATAGGGCTCTCAATATGTAACTATTATTGTTGTCGATGTTTAGTTGAAATATCCACTTCTCAAAAATCAATCAATAGGCTAAGTGAGCTGCCAAGGTGGGATCTAACTTACACTCTGCAGCTCATTGAGTACCTTGTCCAGCTCCACCTGACACATCAGTGTCATATCCCGACACTGCAACCAACATTAGCATAATTACAATCATTTATTCATGATTATTATATATGATAATCAAAGTAAGTATTCGCATTACATTCTGATGCTTTTGCCAAAAAAAGAGAAAAAATCCATATATCTCCTCAAGAACAGTGTCGGGCCAAACCATCTGATTTTCTGCACTGTCAAAGTTCCGTTGGGGTTTAGACTAATATGATTGTCATAAGGATTAGCTTCCTTAACTCAGTCGGTAGGCCAGTCACACCATGAGGCCTTAGGCAGATCATGAGTATCAGACTTGACAGTTGCTGAGTAGTAGTGTTTAAAAAACCATTCACATGCAGTGTCTCGCTCGACTAAGGCGTCGATGAGTACCAGGCCTCATCTCCCGGGTACACCGGCGACGTGCTGTGAAACAATAATCTCGGTTTCCTACGCAGCTCTCACATCACGGGCGTGGCTGAGTAGAGTAATAGCCTACTCGATCTTCTTTGTCTTCTTCTTATTATTTATTAGCATTATTCCTTAGTATTATTCTTTTGTATTATTTTCTAGTCTTATTTATTAGTATTATTTATTAGCATTATTTAATAGCATTATAAATTAGTATGATATAGTCGTGTGGATAGAGGCGCGACCTTCTTGTTGATGCGCGTGATGTCGTCAATGATGTCAGTGACCTTGCTGCAGACGACCTGTGAGTAGATATCAGCGAGTGTCACATGATCCTTCGCGCGCTGACGAGTCACGTCCATCAGCGTCTGCCACGTGTCATATGTCGCGAACGTCTTCCACGCCTCACGTCTGTCACATTACGTTTGCTATACTCACACGCATATAGCACGATGTTATTATATTGAATTACCGGTCACAAATAATTTAAAAACTTCACATATCATTCATATGTGAAGGTACTGCTTGGTAGCTCAGTCAGCTAAGGCACCAGACCCCCACGCGTGCGGTCGTGTGTTCAAGACCCGGCGGCTACCAAGTAGTGGTGTTGGACAAATCATTCACGTACAGTGTCTCGCTCGACGCAGGCGTATGAGCACCAGGCCTCGTGTCTGGGGAAGATAGGCAAAGTGTATCGAGGCAGCAGGCTCTGTCTCATGCCCAGGGGATGATGCCCAGCTATTCCTGGCTTGCTCAAAACGCCGCTAAGGGGATGAGCTCAAGCGCTTCAGCGCGTTACTGGTTACAGTACGGCCTATGCAATAATCTTCTTCTTCTTCTTCTTAGGCCTACAATGCGTGATGTTGTAGCTCCTTGCAGGCCGAGAAACTAAAATTGGCTAGCAGCTCTGAACTTCCCGGTCAAGTCATAAAAGGCGACTAGGGCGAAGGGGGAATGGTTCTTTCCCCTGGGCACAAAACTGTTCTGTAGTAGTCTTTGTTTCTACACATGGGCCTCAAACTCTTAAAATCACCCAAAAAATCATGGTCGTCGAGTCAAAGACTAAAATCACACATGTCGGGGGCCTAACTACAAATTTTTACCATACAAAAATTTTGCCTCAAACATTTTTTATATCTGCCTTCTGTTAACCCAAGTCAGTACCATTACCATACCTTCACATCTAAACTAAGGTATTCATAGTTTAGAGGCCCCCCCGCCCTTCATCGCGCCCCACCAGTACCTCTGTTTCTCGGCCTTGTGCCTGGCCTGCGCGCTCCTTGTGCCCTTGTCGAGCCCGCGCCCCAGCTCCCGCTCGAGCTCACCCTGCAGGCGGTAGAAGTCCTGCAACTCGAGCAGCATGCCGAGGTGCGCGTCCAGACGCGCGTCCAGACAGCGCAGCTGGTCTGCGAGCTGCGCGCGGATGTCTGCAGCACGAGCACACTACGACGTTATAACGACATTATAAAGACATCACAAAGGCGTTTTAAAGACAATATAAAGACGTTATAAATACGTTATAAAGACGTTATAAAGACGTTATAAAGACGTTACAAAGACGCACATCCAAGCAGCGCAGCTGGTCCTTCAAACACATTTTAATCTTGACATGGAAGTTTTATGCACTTAAAATTTTGTTCCTCAGCTATACGTTCATTAGCTGGCCTTAAAGGGTTAGTTTAGGATTAGCATTGCAAGTTAGTTGTGGTTAGGGTCAGATTAAGGCATAATATTTTGCATTTCCTTTAAAAACTTTCTACTGTGCTGTAATGATGTACTAATCTTATAGGCTAACAAGTAATTGGTAGTAATTAGCAATGCTCTATGCATAGATTCAATTGCTTTGTAAGGCACTAAATATTAGCTCAGTTAAATCTTTGGTATAGAAGCCATGAAACAGCCAACAGTGCATGTGGGCGGAATGAAGTGGGATAAGTAGCCACCATTATCGTCCATAAATCATCAGGCCACCACAGTACAGATTACAACTAAAGGGTGGTCCCAAAACAACGCTGCCTTGTACTTCAACACTTCAACATAAAAATCCTACAAACATTATTGGATTTACATAAAAAATTTAAACAAACACAAGCATTCCAGCTACAATAATAGTAAGAAGTTTATCCGTCGAGAGACAGAGTACAGAATATACAATATACAGTTAAGAAATGCACCACTACATAATCATAGAAAACAGTACAGCGATAATGTAGGCTATACCTACATTATAGCCTAATAAGCTAAGCACGATAAAAATTAAACATACGTGCAACTCACATATAGAGCAAAACGATAACTTACAGATACACAAAGCACTATTAACAGCATGTCGAAGTATAGAGAGAGTTTGATACTCCCTGCATATTGTCCAATATCTGGGCGTCCATTACCTCGTTGATACCTACAGAGACTAGACATGAATATCTTACAAAGGACTGACGTATATGCTAAAACGCATATGAAATAAAGTTTCTTGGGGCCGCAGTGTACACTGGATCATTGTTATGAACAGGATGCAGTCAGAGTAATTGCTTCTATTCTGCTACACTACGGCCGCAGCATCGCTGTAACATGAGGTGCATCAAGAGAAACCTTGATGTAGGCCAGCGTGGCAAACCAAAGCAGAAATTCATAGACCCTTCAATCTGTTCTGCATGTATTTATCCACAACCAGGCCATGTTCTCTATAGCATGCCCCATGAAAGCTGAAACTGACGAACGCTGTGCACAAAGTATAGGCAGTACTATAATGTTGATCCATCGCTGCATTCAAAATAAAATCAAGTCCGTAAAACAGATATTATGCATACAAAATACGTATATTCATTAGTCAAAAATAAGCACAAATTTGTAAACTCTATTTCACCCCTCATCATCATTTCCGTTTTTCCCATCGATTTTCCATGCTGGCACAGGTTGGATGTATGCGACCCCATCATTCCTAAATCTAGGCCACATTGACGTTAAGCCTAGGAGACTAGGCATCAAACAAACTCTGGCTCCACCTCTCCAGCCCTGCCTGCCAGCCAGCCAGTCCAGATTTAGCCTGCCAGCCGGCTAAAACGCCCTCCCTACCACCGCCGGCCTTATCTCT
>JAQIWG010007571.1:0-12193 GCA_034695025.1 Chamaedrilus cognettii
CCCCCCCCCCCCCCCCCCCAATATTCAACTTAATTAAGGCTGTTCTGCAATGTAGCCTACAAATTTATAGTTTTGTGACCCAAATAGAAATGTTCCGCTATAACTTTGATTTGGAGGATATAATCTCTCTGAACAATATCAAGGTTAAACTCCCCCCCCTCCAAAGTGTTAAAGTTACGGCTACTTTGCATGTAATAGGTCCTACATAGAGTTAATTCGTATTTCCTGGACGTATTTCTATGAACGCATTTACTTTTACAAATTTCACCCCTCGAAAAATTTCACATATCCACCTCTTCGCGAATAAGTTTTCTTCCCCGGGCAGATGCATGGTTTGATGAGACAAATTCGGTAGCCTATCCTACATGTACCTCCAAACCTGTACTATGCCGGATGTCTGCTAATGTTTGGGGCCTATTATTATTATTATTATTATTCCAGGCCTACCCGATGCAACTGTATAGGATGCACAATGCAAAACAAACATTCACTGTTGCGGCCTAATTGTACACCTATCATCGACAGTTAGGCTGTCAGCTAGGCTTTAGCATTTAAAATGAGTGTAGAATACGTAATGCTTTATATTATTACAATCAAACATAAATTTTTTCGCTTGCATGTAGGCTCATTTTGGCGAATTTCGCGAATCGGCAAAACTGGCGAAAAATACATGACCGAAAATAGCGCTGCAGACGCGTTATATAACGGGTAGTCCTCAAAAACGTGAAAATTAAGTGCAGCAAAATGGCATTGTTTAGAATCCAAAATAACGTGCAGCGAAAATTTCACGTGTTACAGACTTACAATATTTAGCTGGGCATGAACTATAAGCATCTATTTGAGGGGATGTGCAGGGGTCGGACCGTTAGAGACTCTCAATGTATTAAATTGAGTGTTTGGATCCCTCCAATCATTGAATGTGTCTGATAAAGATATAACTGTTTTTAAATATCCCGCTAACATCCCGTTTCTTCAATAATTTTTTTAGGCCAACGAGCATTTTTTGAGGTCCCCTTTACTCAATTAAGTTTAGCTCCCCTTCCCACCCCCTCCCCCACGACCACTTTTCTACGATACACGCTTATTTATTTTGCTAACTTAAAAAATGTAAGAATCGTCTTGTAATGTTGAACGTCCTATATCAAAAGACTTTCGAAAATCGTCAAAGATTGAAATTTTTGGAAATTTTTTTGTGACGCCTTCTTCAGGTCTTTCTTACTCTGTAACGTCTGAACCTGAATGCATTTTGACATTTTAAAATCTTTTACGGTTTAGGAGAAGATAGAGCTTGAAAGTACGACTAAACTGCATGAAATAAACTTATCAAAAAACCCTTCAAAAAATTAAAATGTTATAACAGGCGGCCAGAAATAGTTTGGCCACTAGACCAGCCTAAGCTTGGTCTAGAAACAAGAAGAGTTACATCACAAGAGTACAAAACGTACAAATAGGCCTAACTCCTAAGTTCGCAATTGCAAATGACATCTTGACGCGTCATGCTATCTAACCACAACAATATTCAAAGTGCATATTTTAAAATCCTGATTAGCAGTGTTATTCTACATTTTACTGCAATATTAAATACTGAATCATCAAATTGTTAGGACAAAAGATGACATATAAACCATAAATATTATAGGCCTACCGCAGATATCATTCGCAATAGTAAGTTAGTCATCCAACCAAATGTTTGCTCTAGTACGCAGTTTATACAATGCAACAGGTCTGCAATTTATCAACTATCTTGCTTGAAACGATGTAAAAAGATGCTAAACTAGACTTATAGGTCAGGAGGCGAGTCTCCGGGAATGCCCCAAGATTCGTAAGAAGAAAAAAAAAGTACTGGGCTAAACAATACTGCGTTGGCCTATCGGCGCACGCCGTAAAACACTGAGGAAAGATTTCTCATAAATCACAGATAGATTTGAAAGTAGGGTAGCTTTAAAATAATCGATAGGATAGCTGAAACTGAGCCTGAAAGCATTGCTGAATCATTGAAGTTGAAGCAGTGATGCGATCGAATCTCTGCAAGAGTAAAAAAAACAGTTTTAGGCTCAATCAAGCGTGATAGCAAATGTATAGAATTACGGTGTTGAGTAGGTCTACTCCTTGTTGCTTTTACAGTTTCACAATGTCATATTTAAGTAGTTCTCCTTGTCCATGAGAGCTCAACTAACCAAATAGGCTTCTATACAGGATGAGCTAAAAAAAACCCTAGCAGCTTCGTTATATAGGGCTTCTATAGGCTATAACTCCGTCCAAATTTGCTTCATCTTTGCAGGGATTGTACCTCAGATCATTTGACACAAGATGTGAGAATTTCAAGCCAAAATATACATGCGTTCTAAAGTAATGGAACTTTTCCCCAAAAAGGCAAAATATCATTTTAACCAACACAGTTATGGAACTTCTTCAAAGTTCTTATGCACACAAAAGAATTTTGATGCCTTTCAGTCGTAGTGCTCTGAATCACTTAGGATAATTTGATAGTTCTGAAGAGAATCCTCTGGTTTTAGTCAATAATGTAGGCCTAATACTTGATATTTTATGTGTTTGCCGTCTACTCTGAAGAATGCTTGATGTCTTCTTCTGCATGCTTGCCTGACATTGTTGATGAGCTGCAAGTCAGTCAAGATCGTGCCTTGGTTTGAATTCAGTTCCGCCTTTGCCTTCGGCTTGGGTCTGTGAGCATAGTACTTTTCAACCATCGTCCCCATTTATGATAGTTAAGCAAATTAGGTCTGGGCAGTTTGGCGACGAATTTCTGAGACCAACAGGCATTAAAACGCTCTTTGTGGGCATAATTGTGTTGGTTAGAATGATTTTTTGATTTTGTTTGGAGATGTTCCATAACTTTTGAATGCAAAATATTTTCGCTTAAAATTTGCAAATCTGTGTCAAATGAACTCAGCTACAATCTCTGCAAAAATGTTAAATTTTGAATGAGCTATAGCGAATCTGCTAGATGATAATTTTTTTGGCGCACCCTGTATAGTCTAACGCGAGAGCGTGTCACGCTACTACGACACTATTAAACTCTTGTAACTTGACCTGCGATCCAGCAGAAGTCAATCAAATGCCTGAACTTAGACTTTGCGAGATTCAGCGTTTTAAATGGAGAACAAAAACTGTAATTTTCAAAATTCTCTCAATTAAAAAATCAAGCTTCAAATTTGGACACGTAACCAAATTTATGTAATTTTTACACAAATGGGTAGCGTCGAGAGTCTCCATTTGCCCGCCTAGTTGACACTGGTGGGGCACCGGCCATGTTCGTTCTAGCATAAATGCCCTAACCCCCAATTCCTAACATAGTCATAACCCTAACGCAGCCATAGCCCTAGCTTGCTAACCCTAACCCCTTAACCCCTAAATCCTAACCTCGATCTATATTTAGCTGATCTATATTTAGCTGGACGTCCTATGCATACACATTGTTTGAGCAAATGCGGTTTTATTTTGACCGAAGTCTTGTTTTAGTCTTTTTATAATCTGGTGAATTTTCGATAGTGCTATAAATGCTATGCAAAAAAAAGTCATGGCTATGTTAAGGTAAATTGTTGCACAGTATGTAGCATGCACTGGAGGATAACATGGTGCAGGCCACAATCACCCATCTCGAACTGTATACAAGGCTCAATTTTGTTGCCATGCAGTGAGTGCACGAAGCCTTAATATTGCCTACTAACCAGGATCCCCAACACGAAAAGCCCAACATGACATGGGCTACTTTACATAGCAAAAGAACTAGAATATGGCATATTGAAAGTATGGCAGAAGACAAGTCCTCTTCCAAAGTGAAATGAATGTCTTTAATAATCAGTACTCAAATATATTGACTTTTTGTAATTCGGTACAGTAGGTAATTGAGTCTAATGTTGCATTTCTACTAATACACAGGGTGGGCCAAAAAAAAACGGTGCACGATGTTCTTTCATGAATAACTATTACAATTTTTATCCAACGATCACCATATTTTCCACAGAAAAATAGTCATCTAAAATCGAGAAGTTTGATTCAATTCTGTTTATTAGTTCCAAAGTTATAAGCTTTTGAAATGGACTTGTCTGATTAGGTAGATATCTCAGTGCAAAAGTGCAATAAATTGACTGGCAATCGCTAGTGCTTATCATACAATAATTTAGGCTCAGTAGCAATTCTGATTCTAACTGTCTATATGAATAGGCTTGCGGAGTGAGAAAACTGACTTTAGAAACATAGTACAAATTGTAAATCTACACTTTTTTAGCACACGTACGCCCACAGAATGTGTAAATAAAGCAACTGTAAAGTTTAAACTAAGACATGGACAAGTAAATTTAGAAGGTTCATAACTTTTAAACTATACAATAGAATTACACAAAATGTGGCAAAGATATTAGCAACAGATGGCTATTTATGTGTGCAAAATTAGGTCATCATGAGAAAAAAGCTGTGTTATGCATTTACGAAAACCTCAATTTGTTGCATTTTTACATCAAAATATCAAACAAGTCTGTTTCAAAAGCTCATAACTTTGGAACCAATCAAAGAATTGAACCTACCTTGTTCTACTACATTGAAACATCTGCACTGGCTTCCGATTTCTAAACGCATTGAATTCAAAATTGCCTCCATCACGTTCAAAACTCTTCAAAATCACCAGCCCATGTACCTTTATCAACTACTCACTCCCTATAAGCTCCGCTAGAAACCTTCGCTCAGCTGACAAGCACCTCCTTGCAGTCCCAGAATACTGTCTGCCAATGGCCGTTGCACTTTTGTGTTCTCTGCACCCACTCTTTGGAACTCTCTCCCACTTTCTTTGCGTGCATGCAAACCCTGTCTACCTTCCTCTCCGGTTTGAAGCCTCACCTTTTTCCTTCATAATTATTAAGTAACCTTACCGGCTGCCAAACGCATAACTGATCCGGCCTACTGACATGACTTTCACTCTTGGCCTTGGTCTCAATCTCAGCCTGGGTGGACTACGGATGATGCCAATGTTGCCGGGAGGGCGTCCCCGATATGGTCGCCAGACTATGAAACGGAAGAATTTCGTATGGCGCGCCATACGAAAACGTGCCCCCAGCGATTCGCAATAACTTTGATTAATATTTCTAATCGATTTTTTCAGGGTTTGTAGCCGAGACAATTTGCAACAGACCCGTGAATTTTGAAAGAGGAAGATATTTGCGTTCAAAATTTACAAAACTTTTTTGAAAAAGATCAAAAAATCATTTTAACCAACATAAGAAAACCTATACTAGGAACATTTTGTTGTCTGTCGTTCTTAGCGCTTGACTCGTTAAGTCCCAGACCTAAATCTGCTTTACTACCTTGAGGAGTGGTCGAGGCATAAAAGTTGCTCCGCCAAAAGGTCACAACTAAAGCCAAAAGCGGGGCTGTAAGCATTTTCTGAAGCAAGGCATTAGCGATCGATTTCTGCAGCAGGCTAATCAATTCAGCGTGGTTTCAGCATGGCTTTCAGTTTCGCCGTTGTCTTGGTTTTTGGTTCGTTTCAATCGTTTGCCTAGTAATTTTTATATCTCAATCTCTCTCGATAAGTTGTTGAAAAGCAAATTTACATCTGGGACTTTGCTAGTCAAGCGCTAAGAACGAGAAGACAACATAACGTGTCTAGTATTTGGCTTTCTTGCGCTGATTAAAACGATTTTTTGATCTTTTTGAAAAAGTTTTTTAACTATTCAACGCAAATATATCTCTCTTTCACAATGTATGGATCTGTAGCAAATTATCTCAGCTACAAACCCTGAAACATCGAGTAGAAATATTAAGCATAAGCAAAGTTATTGTAATATCGCTAGGGGCAGGTTTTTTTTATGCAGATGGTTATTTACCCGTGCTAAATTTGGTCTTCGTTGGATAAAAATGGTAATAGTTATGCATGAAAAACATTCGTGCATCACTGTGTTTTGGCCCGCCCTGTGATGGATTACTTTGATCATATATACCACTCTAAATGCGATGTAACGATCATTATTAAATATGCTAATATACTTACACAATGTTTTCCACGTATGTCATCAGATAGGTATTTAAACCTACAACCCTCCAAACGTTGGGTTGTACCTTGAAGAATATCTTGAGGCCTGTGCAAAAAAAGCACGTTCATAAGGCGTTGTCGCAGAGTGTCGCACAGAGCATCTACTCCTTAGGCAGTACTGTCGTTCAAAACAGAAGTTGAGATTTTGATTGTTTGTCAAAATCTCAACTCAAGCCAGTATTGAGATTCTGATGCTGTATTGATACCTATAATAAAAATAATAATAGCACTAGGCTTATAGTAGGTTTCGGCGTCGAAAGATGCCATCGGGGACCTCCCCTCGTCATGGGCACCATGCAGATGTCATTTAGGAAACCCAGACGAGGAGGAAAGAAGAAGATAGAGCAAAGGCCGGATCAGTTATTCCATTTTTCTGTCAGGGGGAAAAAAGGGTACATTTACGGAGGAAAAGGAAGGGTTTTCAGACCAGAAAGAAACAGAGGGAGACTTGAACAGGAGCGTAGTGGGAGGGGGAGTGAGTTCCAAATTGTAGGTGCAGAAAAACTGATTGAGCGACGGCCATTTGCAGAGGGGAGTTGTATATATAAGTAGTATAGAGTAAAGAGGAGGGGCCCCAAGACAGATCCCTGTCGGACACCAGTTTTCATTTGTGACGGAAGGGTGGAGTGAGAAGCAATACATACAGTCTGTAATCTGTCAGTTAAGTAGAAAGTAAGAAGAGAGAGAGCAGATCCAGTGATACCAAAAGTTGAGGAAAGTCGTGTGAGCAGAATGCTGTGGTCTATGTTGTCGAAGGCGGCAAAGACGTCAAGAAAAACAAGAGCGGTAAGCTTGCGTTGGTTGATAGCGAGTAAAAGATCATTTTGTATGTGGAGAAGAGCAGTTTCTGTGCTGATTTCTATAGGTAGACAGAAAAGGGCAAATAGAAGGAAAGGATTGCAGATGAGATGTGATTCGAGTATGAATTATTCGTTCAATAATTTTGGATATGAGTTTAGGTTGGAGATGGAACGATAGCTTGCGAGATCCTCATACGGAAGAGAGTATTTTTTCAGAAGAGGTTTGACCATTGCCTTTTTAAAGGGAGTGGGAAAGTTATCTTCAGAAAGTAACAGGTTGATTAAAGTTATTGGGAGAAGCAGGGAATCGATGCAGGATTTTATAAATTTGGTTGGGATGAGATCAAGGGAACAGGTTGCGTTTGAGGAGGACAAAATAGCCTTGCAGACTTCATCGGTGGTGGCTGGCAAAAAATGCGAGAGGGGAGGGGGGACATATGAGGGAGGATTGAGGTTTTGAAGGAAGCAGGTGTGAGAAGAGCGAACTGTGAACTATTAGTAATTTTGCTATCAAAGAATTGGAGAAAGGCAGATGCAAGGGATGGAGGAGAGATGGAGTTGGGAAGAGTAGGAGAGGGCTTGCGGCAGAGAAGATTGTCAAGAGCTGACCAAAGCTTGCGGGGTTGTTGGCTGCAGGTTGACATCAATTGTCTGAAGTAGGTGCGACGAGCAGCTGTTGTAAGTTTTGATACTATTTTTGCTTGGCTCTTAAAATTCATTTAATTTAGGAAGGTTCTATCTCTTCTAAAAATTGTCTCGAGCTTTGATCGGTAGACTTTTCTTTTTTTATTTCTGGTGTAATAAATGATTTGTGAGAACGTGCAAGGCAGGATGTGGTTTTTTGTGGTACATGTTTGTCAAAGAGAGAGGTGAGGGTGGATGTAAACTGTGCAAGGTAGGTGTCCAAATTTTATGCAGGTGAAGAGTATAGGCCGGAGGCAAGGATGTCGTTTGATAAACCTACAGTATTGATAGAATTTATGCATCTAGTTTGTTTCATGATGCGAGGGGTTCGTGAATTTGTGGGGATAGAAAGAGTGGACAAAAAATAGCTTTGTGGTCGGATATAGGTGTGTAGGTGTTGTCTATAGAGGAAAAAAGGGTAGAAGCAGAGCGGGTAATAAGTAGGTCGAGGGTATGGCCAGAGTTATGAGTAGGGAAGGTGATATGTTGCTTGAGACTGAAAGTATCAATTAGGACAAGGAAGGAACGTAGGGAGCATGGGGATCATCTACATAAATATTAAAGTCATCTCAATATATCTCAACTCAAGCTGGTAACCAATCACATTGCATGAAATTGATCTTGGATCAGTTGATTTGGGATCAAAACTGCGCTGAACATTTACTTGTCATGATAATGAAATGTCAGGAAGATGATCATGCAATATAATCTTGTATATTACATGTAAGGATAATGTAATGATAATGCAATGTAAGAATGTAAGTTATATGGATTACAAAATCACATTTTTTAAACACTAGAATAAGATCATACTATCCCTAAGAAGCCTTAACATAACTAAAATTAATCATATCAACTCTAACAAACTATATTCCTAACCCTCATCATCAAAAGCTAACGGCTGTTTGCAAGTATCGCAGCACAGCAGCATTGGCTTAGGTTAGAAAGTATCTACATTATACGACGCAAGCAGCGATATGTACGAACCCTGTTCGGTCTGCAGATCTGTTTGTTCAAATTTATCGATTTTGTTCATCTAATTTTTAGCATTCAAAAACGTAGAGGGGAGACCGGAAACAACGTGAAAAGACTTGACAGAGCAGAACATGAAAGTAAAGGAATTAAGATGAGAGGATGCGACGTATAGAATAAAGTGGAGGATGGGTGTCTATGACTGCATATGGCCTACCCCTATGCAAGCGGGGAATGCGATCACAAAACGCGCGCGCTTGTGCGTAATTTTTTTGCATTTGCTTCACAGCAGCAGTGTGCAATAAATCACACAGAGAAAGCTGAAAGAGTGCACCACACTGTTTTGCCGTTCGAGGCTCGATCCATGTTTAAAGCATAATTCATTTAAGTCATATTTACTACAGATTCGTACAAAATTTAATTAGTTGCTTGCAAATTTGAAAGTTTCAATAAATCTTTGCAATAAATCTTTCAATAAATCTATATTACACGCTGTACTATTTTTTGCTATATGCCCAGGCACGTAGCGTGGGGCGGGCGGGAGGACAGGGGGGCCCATGCCCCCCCTGCTAAGGGTAGGATCTCTGCCCCCCTTCTCTCAGAAACTAAATTAAACATGAGCCTCTGCTGTTTTCTAAGACCCTACTCTGACTAAATGAAACATATGTTCACCCATACTCCATGTAAATGAAATCTTTGTCGCCCCTGCAGTGAGAAATAAAGTATTGGCTTGCCCATGTGTAGTGACACAGGGGCCTAAAAACGAAACAACAATGGTTAATTAATAATGGTTATTAATAATATTAATAATAATTAATTAATATTAACTAAGAATGGTTTCGAAAATTTCTTTCAGTACCCCCCCACCGGTCGCGAGTTAGACCGGACAAGAAAAGTGTAAGTGTGGGCTGTACATCCCCATCTAACATATATTCTGCTCACAGCTGGAAGAACATAATTTCTGAACTTTAAGCCATTCCGAAACATAAATATGAATACGTAGCGAAGCAAATATTTCAAGAACAGTTTTCAGACTAAGTATTCCTTTCCTCCATACTCTCTTGAAAAATTGTCTATTCAATTTAAAACTCTATCCATAACAAAACAAAAAATTCCTTTGATACAAACCACGTTTAGTGGAGGAAACCTTGGCGCGGGCGCTTGCCCTGACAAAAAGAAAGGACTTCTGTAGTTTGGCGCGTATCTCCGATACTGAACGGGCGGCAGTTGATAGCCGAACGGCCGCGCTGCCGCCAGCGGTGGCTGTGGAAGCACTGGAGACGGCCGGGGTAGAGGCGTCGCGGCGCCACCCCTGCAGCAGTAGGCTACCACAGCTGCGAGCACTGCGGCACCCAAGGCGGCACCGACCACCGCTGGGATGACAGTGCTGAGGAGAGCAGAGGTCGATCCCTGACCTGCAGACGGTGTACTTGGAGACGTCGAACCTTAAAACAGAAGAGAAATAAACGTTTGCAAGTGAAGAAAATAAAAATTGTTGCCTTTGAAGATCAGCCTTTGAGACATCTTAATTTAAAGTTTTAAAACTTAAGCGACGATTTTCTTGATCATTTTTTATTTATAGGCCTAGACATAAACACGTTGTCATGTAATAGCAATAACGAAAGTTGCTGAACTTGCATTCGCATATTGAAAGGACTTTTAGAACCAACGCATACCATTAAGGATATTTTTTTTGTACTTGACCGAAAATAAATTCAAGTTAGATATAACCGATTTTGTGAAATGCGTTCTTTAACCCCTTGCAGTTGTCTTTATTTCATGAAAACGCACCGGAAACAGTCACTTTTTTGCTCGAAAATTGAAAATTGAGGATCGTTCTGCATCCGCAAACAATATGATTGATAGGGTGCCTAGGACATGTCACCGTCATGTACTAGGTTTGGATAACTGCACCTTCATATATAAAATCATACTCACAATAAATTTAAACTGGTTAGAAGCATCCAATCACTGGCATTTGTGACCGCAAAGATATTTATAAATTTTTGTCATTCTTTATCATACAAAATAGAATTAGTTTGCAAAATATGTGTCCAATTTTTTTTTGTAGCACAGCCAGTAAGATGATAGACTTAGGGCACAAGCAGCGAAGCGGCTCAGATACGAAAGACTGAGATCCGGTTACATATTCAAACATGGCATTCGTGACGTTAATCACCCGTCGACTCGTATGCCTGAAAAGTGCCAGCTGTTTGATCACAAGATCATGGATCAAGCAGTCAAACAGTGGCGTCCCCGTCTTCTCAAGCGGCACATGACGTGCATGCAAACAAGAATGGCACTTTGAATGTCAGCTGTGAATAAATTTCTGGACTGCTCGTTTGCCATGTAACGGTAGGAACACAATATTTAGCAACTAATGTTTGAAATTTAATTTTGCCGCTACTGTTTTTCAAACGCGCATAATTTTGACAAAATGACTCACATTTGTCTACAAATTTGGATAGGGGTCTTGATGTGGCTGCGGATATTGTGCATAAAATTTCGGGCATATCTGATAACTTTTGACCGAGGTATGACAATGTTTCCAGTCTTTCAATTATCATACTGTGTAGTTATGCATGAAAAACCCTCGTGTATCGGTTTTTTGGATAACCCTAGCTTTCGGCGCGATCAACATTGCGTTGAAAGATTTGTCTTTTAAAAAGACTCCGTAGTAGCCGATTGATAGATTTAAGGTCCTCAATATAATGTATTAAATGGTTGTACGCAGGGGCGTACTCACATATTTGTGATGGTTGGGACCGTTTTATTATCCATGCAGAATTTTCGAGCGGGTAGAGGGGAGTGAAACTTTTACCAAGAGTTACTATGTCAAAATAAATTATTCCATCTCTCAAGAAACTAATTATGTCAAAATCGATGCTTTTCATGCCTTTTGCTTATTCAACCCATTCTTCACAGTGCTTATTGTTTTCCAGCCAGGATCGACGATGCTCGGGTCGGGGGGTTTGTAGCGATGGGCGGGCGGTGTTAGAGAGATCAGAGTAACCTGCCGGGGCTGGGGAGGTGAAGCCAGAATTTGTTTGATGCCCAGTCTCAAAGGCCTGGATTTAGTTGGGCCTAGATTTGAGGGTGACGGGGCACCCGCAGACTCTGGACCGATGTCGTCATCTCCTTAATTGATTAAGTGTCGGCTTAACGGTAGTTTCCTCCCCTGAAGGCCTCTCAGCTCCCGATGCTCCTCGGAGCATGAGGGCTTGTGTCCGTGGTTGCAGACGTCCAACCTGTGCTAGAACAGTGAAAGGACAGGGAAAAACCAAAAATCATGATGATGATTCAGGTAGGGACCAGGGCCATATCAAAATTGCTACGGCTCTCCCCCGTGATAGCGATGCGTTCCGACCGTCCGCCTAGGCACCTACGGCGCTACGCCCTTGCTTATAAGCAAATAATGTTTACAAACTGCATTCACACCCGACAATATTTACCTGGAGCATTCGACGATCCAACAACGCCAGGTGGGCCGTGAACTGTAGAGGATGCAACAACGCCAGATGGGCCGTTAACAGTGGAGGATGCAACAACGCCAGGTGGGCCGTTAACAGTTGACGATCCAACAACGCCAGGTGGGCCGTTAACAGTAGACGATCCAACAACGCCAGGTGGGCCGTTAACAGTTGACGATCCAACAACGCCAGGTGGGCCGTTAACAGTAGACGATCCAACA
>JAQIWG010007572.1:0-12192 GCA_034695025.1 Chamaedrilus cognettii
ACGTACAAATATCGGCGGCGGCGGCGGAAGCAAAACACCGGCGGCGGCGGCGCGGCGCGGCCGGCGCAGGGGTCTACCATAGACCTTCAAACTCAGCGTCGCCACTCTAGCAAGAGGTAGCCGGTTGCTATACCAGCCAGTACCTCCTGGTCTTTTCAGATTTTTCATTATAGTTATTATTCTACAAAATTTAAAAGCCATAAATATGCGTCGAATTTTTTTAACTACGGCGCATTTTCGAGGGGACAGGGAGTTTGCTTTCTCTTTCACTTGAGCCACTGGAAAACCACTAAATATGAGGGAGAACGAGCAAATAAGCTAACATAAACCTCAAATAAAATAGAATATGTATTGATAATTGAATTACTATTTACTATTTGATCTAAAGTTAGAGCCGAATAGTCTACATAAAAAATGGTTCGTGCATTATTCAGCTAACCTAGGCTGTCAGCTGATAAAAAACACTACATGTACGTCAAAATAACACAGAGTATGATGGCGATCGCAACCGCCGCTTTTCAAGAAAACTGATTAAACTGTTCGATCAAGACTGTTAGATGTACTTGTTATTGATTGGAGAACATTTTAGGTCACAATTAAATGTAACCCGCTACATTGGCAAACGGCACGGACATTACGATTTACAATTGCAATGTGATTCGATGCCTTTGCAGCACGTCGATGAAATTTGATGTGACGTGGATCGATGGCATTTATTCCTGAGATGATTTGACTTGATATCGAATAAAAGTTTAATTTTCCACTACATTGGACAGAACAGTTTCTGCCTTTCACTAAAGTGATGGCATTTCTTTTAGGCCTTTCTAGCTCACCGCCTTCTGTGAAAAAAACGCAAAATTTATTCATAATAATTTTTTGGTCAATGCAATGTTTTGAGCTGAAATCTAGTCGCCAAGCATAAGTAAAACGCTCACTTATCTGGCCTAGTCGCTGTGCAGTCGATTAATCTCACTTCCATTACTTGTCCCTGACATTTTGATCCCATATGCATAATATATTATGTGCTTACATGTACACAACGCGGCACGCAACAAAAACTGCATATTTTGATTGCTTGATACTATGACTTTGAAAAGTCAACTTATTGCATAAAAAGCATCACGAACGAAAAGTAACTTAATTTTTTTAGCACATCATGGATCCAAGCTTAAACATGTTAACAAATTCTTATATAAATTTTTTTATTGAAAACAATGTGAATATATCTGAATTGCACGGCATAAGCCTAAATTTGCGAAGAAAGCCAATATACATGTAGCAAGCATTTATTTTAACATAACAAACGGTTCGTAAAAAGTTCGTCTCTACCCCTGCAAGCCGCTTGTTACCAATTTATCTTAAATGGGAAATAGTGTGTTGGTGGGCAATAAAATTACGATATTAATGATTGCTTGACATTCAAATTGTGTTTTTAATTCAAAACTATTTTCTTTTTCAATAAACAATTAGTTATAGTACTGCTTTTGACAGGTTTTGGATCTTGTGCTTTTTATTTTTAAAGTATTTAATTTTGGACTGACTAATTTTGGACTGAAAAATGAAAAAATATTCTTCTTGCTGCATTTTGTACTTTCCTCAAAAGAGTGACTGGCAACACTGAAAATTGAATTAATTTGTTTAAGAATCTTAATTGTCGAATGAGTGGTAACTCCGCTGCTATCCTGCCATCATTTTCCTGCTTCCGGTTTCCGGTTAGGACACACCCTCCTAATTCGGCCCCCGTGCTATCCCTGCCGTCCCGCTTGTCCCCCTCGCCTGTCCCTCCAGCCGCTTCAGCGAGCCGTCAGCCATGTCGGGGATGTCGGGCGCCGGGAGCACGGTGCGCATCGAGCCGCGCAAGCAGACGCTCGACGACGCGTATGCGCCCCCCGCTAACTTCCTCGAGATCGACCTGCTCAACCCGGAGACGCACGGCGTGGGGAACAAGCGCTACACCGACTACGAACTGCGCATGCGGGTAGATCTACGCTCAAATTCAACCATCCCTCCGATTAGATATAGATTTTGGGTACGGTACTTTTGAAAATTTATATAAAATCGGATGCACTTCCGGCAGCCTCACCAATGATAACTTCTCGATCTCTGACAACAAGTTCACAGGTGATCTGTATTCGAGATAGGATTTTACCAAAACGAACGTTGAAAATGGGTAGAACTCATCTAGAGACGCGTGAGACCTTGAATTTAACTTCTCGACGCGCGCAACTGCACGCGAACACAGGTAGCACCTGTTGTCGGAGATAAGAAATTTTTATTGGTGAGGCTGGATCGTTCACAGAAGTTGGGAGTTGCATATTTGGACTCGGGATGTCTATGATAGCGTATGTCAAATTTTGGGGCGAAGATGCGAATACCCGGTAGGGTTTAGTCGTGTCCTCCCTCCTCTCGGGCTTTTGACTGAATTGTCTTTGAATTGTCTTTTAAATACTCTACGATGCGATGTCGTACTTGAGGTACGGCAGAAACATAACTAAGGACCTGAAAACATGCGGCAATGAATGCAGAAGGATTTAAAGTGTTAGATGTAATGTGTGAAGATCGGCTTTTGTTTGTGTGAAACTCAATTATTGATCAATTACATAATATTTGTTTTATATTTGAATATTCTCATCTATGTTTTTCAAAAGTGTGAATTGTTATAAATTTCCAAGTTGCAGGATCAGTAACTGGTAGCCGATACTTTTAAACCAAGTCTATAGCCGTTTAGGACTTTTTTTAACCTTGCTAATGAATCGTGAAACAATTGACATAATGCTAGATAGATTGTTCTTCATTGGTTAAGCAGAGGAAGCAGCAAGGGTTAGGGTGTGAAGTGCCTGGGCAAACTTTAATAAACTTAGACCAACTTTGACAGCAAAGACACCTTCACTGAAACTGAAAGGAAAATTCTACAAAATGTGTGTGCAGAATAATACAATGGTATGTGGAAGTGAGACATGGCCAGCAAAGGTCGAGAATGTGAAGATATTAGTGAGGACGGAGAGAATGATGATGAGATGGATGCGTGGAGTGTCGTTTAACAACTGCGGCGCTCTAAACTGACATAGAACAACGAGGAGGATATCCTTGTTATTCTATGTCAGTTTAGAGCACCGCAGCGTGTTCTGTGACAGACTAACCTGCCCGTGTTTCGTGTGACGGAGTCGCGAGTGCGTCGACGCTACAGTGACTTTGCTTGGTTGGCCGGAGAACTGGAGCGCGAGAGCAAGGTGGGCCTCATCTGCACTGTTTCTTCCTTATACCTCCGTGGGGGTGTGCTGATAGGGATCTTGGTTGTTTTATTTGTCTATGGTACCAGTATGTAGTTGTAGTATTGTTTTAATTCCTTCATGAATTGTCGAACTAGGGTTGATAATTTGTACGGACTAATGTACATTGTCCAATGGCGTTGAATAGTTTTGCGTTAGAATTGAAACAGTGGCTTGTTTGCAACCTGTTCAACCTTGGGTGCTAGATAGCATGATTCTGTGACAGAATTCTTAAGTATGGTTAGTATAGGGTTATTGTTGGAGACTAGGTTGAGAATGATGTCAGTATAATTAATGCTTGGGGTTGAGTGCTGGTTATAGTTAATGGCTGTGCAACTATGCATGCACAGATTGTGTTGAGGAGCGGTGAGTGCTGGCGTTAGTATTGATTGAGCACTCACGCCTCCTCAACAGTATCTGGCTGTGCTGTACACAGATAGTGGTAACAAGGGATGAGTGCTGGTCCTAGTCAATGTCTGTGCTGTACACAGATAGTGGAGACGGGGATGAGTGCTGGCCCTAGTCAATGTCTTTGCTGTGCACAGATAGTGGTTGCTAGTGGTTTGCAGATGAGTGCTGGCTCTAGCTGTTGGCGGTGCTGTCCATAGATAGTGGTTCCACCACTGCCTGGCAAGGCGCTCGGGCGACAGATGCCGTTCAGAGGGGACGACGGCATCTTTGAGGACGACTTCATTGAGGAGCGTCGCGTCGGCCTCGAACAGTTCATCAACAAGTGAGCATCTCATCCCGCTCACACTCGGCACCTTGCGACTGTCTGACACAGCTGGCAGCTCACAAGAAACATCTAAATGCCTAAATTTTCATAAATTGCAGGCCAGTGTATGGTAGTCTATTGGTGGATATAATTGACGCCTGTATTATGTTTTTGTCCAAATTTGTCTTTTTTTGTCCAAATTTGTCTTTTTTTGTCCAAATTTGAATCTCAATGATCAGGGAAGATGCCGCACTGCTATTTGTTGCATTCTGTAGTGCTAAGTGTCCTATGAAGCATTTTCTGGTCTACACTTTGGTGCAAAATGTGTCATGCACAATTTCGTGCACGGAGTGACAGTCATGCATTGTGTGCAACGTGTCAATCATGCATTCTTTTGTGCACAAGGTGTCAAGTCATGCACTGTTTGATTTAGTGTGTTAGTTGTGTGCTGCTTTTGCACAGGGTGTCAATCATGCGCTGTCTGCACGGTCTATCAATCATGCACTGTTTATGCGCAGGGTACCAGTCAAGCACTGTTTATGCACAGTTTGTCAGTCCTGCGCTGTTTGTGCGCAGGGTGTCAGTTGTGCACTGTTTATGTACAGGGTGTCAGTCGTGCGCTGTTTATGCGCAGGGTGTCAGTCATGCACTATTTGTGCGCAGGGTGTCGGGTCACCCGCTGGCGCAGAATGAGAAGTGCTTGCACATGTTCCTGCTGGATGCGCACATCGACAAGGATTACGTCCCGGGAAAAGTTCGCACCACCTAGGGGCATTGACCACATCCCGGGCAAGGTGCGCACCACCTTGGGGCATGGACCACATCCCGGGCAGGGTGCGCATCACCTAGCGCACAACATTAGGCTTAACCTAATGTAGTCCATGCTGGCTAGGGGATGGATCTAGGAGATGGACTACATCTCGAGAAAAGTGCGCATCATCTAGGGGCATAGACATGCGCCAGATCTGGCTTCAGCTGGCTGGGAGGCCTGACCTAACTGAGAGGGCTTGACCTAGCTTGGAAGGATTGATCTACATTAGAGAGCCTGACCTAGCCGCAAGGGCTTGACCTAGCGGTAAGGGCTTGACCTAGCTGGAAGGGCTTGACCTAGCGGTAAGGGCTTGACCTAGCTGGAAGGGCTTGACCTAGCGGTTAGGGCTTAATCTAGCTGGAAGGGCTTGAACTAACTGGGATAGCATTTATACACGATGATATAGCTGAAAAAGCCTGACCTAGGTGTATGGGAAGTGGTGGAGATGGAAGTTGTGGTTGGTGGATGCCATGCACTGGTGATACTGACACTGAGTGCTAGCGGAGCACTAGCGGTTGCCTCATCAACTGAACGTTGTCGACTGTAGTTGAGCGTATTCAGCATGTGTCCATTGCACTGTTGTTTCTATTCAGAGCTGATGGTTCTGCGTGACTGCTGTTGCTTGAGCCCTTGTTTGTGAAACTGCAGTGATGAGGAATAACTTCAAGGAAACATGATGTTGAGCCCAGGGCTCACTGCAGTTTGTGTGTTTGTTGGTCTGTGTTTGATGATCTGCAGTGAAAAAGTTAATCAGTCAATCAATATATGGTATTTCTTATTACGCTGCTGAAGAGCATTAGATTGAAAGTAGATACATGCAAAGCAGAATGTCGAAAAGGTCGGTCGAGTGATAGGTAAAAATGTAAAAGGGCAATAGAAGGTCAAGGTCACACCACCAGGTCATGAGGTCCAGGCCACCAGGTCAAAGACGCTTACATTGACACTGACGCATACGACGTACTGCATAAAATTGTGTACAATTGATCATGTACACAAAACTGCATAACTGACACCCTATGCACCAAACCGTACACAACTGACACTATGCACCAAACCGTGCACAAGTGACACCCTATGCACCAAATCGTGCACAGCTGACACTCTATGCACCAAACCGTGCACAGCTGACACCCTATGCACCAAACCGTGCACAACTGACACCCTATGCACCAAATCGTGCACAACTGACACCCTATGCATGAAACAATACACGACTGACCGCTAACCTAAACGATTAATTGACACCATGAAGTTGATAGTAGAGTGCAGGAAAACAAAATCGGTGTTTCAGTGATACAAGATTGCTTTGAGTGCTCAGTGCTGAATGCTGAGATCTTTGAGATTACAAATTAAATCCTGTTTAACACTGGTTGCGAAGAAAATTGTTCTCCTGCTCACCAATTTAGATTTTGCCAAATGCAGAGTATATGCCAGTTATATTTTACAATTTGAGCGAGCAGTGAGCGCATGACGGGAGTGCTGATCGGTGGTAGCTGCACACAGATACAATGTAGGAGCATGAGGCCTAATTCACATATAGTTTTTTTAAATGTAATCAAAATGTAATCAAATATCAAATCAAATATTTGTGGCGAATAAAGTCCTTCTACAGAACGCCATGATGTCATTATCGGTTTACGCATTGCGGTGAAGAGTTTTTAATAGCAAACAACAAGATTCCCCTAACGTTTGCTTTCTGAGTTCTGGGATTAAAATTATCCTAAGATGCTTACATGAATGAGGTCCATGCTTTCGTCGTTGTTGATACTGCGTAAGTTCCGATCGTGCCCCATGGAATCAGTTAGATCATGGTGCTATTTTAGAGATCTATAGACTCGTCTATCTGATGTTACGTAATGTTTAATTTGCCTTTGCATTTGTTTTGTTGAACATAGATGTTGAAGGTATGTCTTACTACTAAGGTTCCTTAATATTTTCTAATTAAACAGATTAGTTATTGATCATTTAGAAATTAATATAACGTTATAATACTTATACGCTGTGTATATATATCAAGATATAGTTTGCATTTTCTTTGTGGTAGCCTGTTTTAAGAGTTCAGTGTACAAATGGTTGTCAACTTTGAACTTTCACCTTCCTGACTTTTTTTCTGTTAAATTAATTAAAATTAATTTAATTAAAGTAGTAAATAATTAGTATACTTAGTTAAATAGTTAGAATACTTAGTAAATAATTTATTGGTTTTCAGAATGTCGTGCTCATGCATGTCCCATGTCCATGCTCATGAATGAATCGTGCAGTAGGGTATGATATTTTAAATTCTATTGATCAGAGATAGTTAGTCTATACATTCTACTGAAAATAAAATTTCCTTTAGATTCTATTATATTACTCGTATGTAAATTATATTACTATTTTGTCACGTGGCATTTATAAACCTAACGGATAACTAATTGAAGCTATATTGAAAGTTAAATGAAAGAATTTTGAATTTGAATGAAGAAAGAGTTCATTCTTTCAATGCTAATATCTTATTGTTATGGGTACTTATTGTATACGGATGGTGAGGCTTATAATTTGAAATGTGCATTTCATCTTTCATTTACATGTGTATGAAATGTTCAACGATCATGAATGTATGAGTATCCTTTCCTTTAGAATCATATTGAATGGCTGTGGTGATTGGTACAATGTTGTGTGTCTTTTACGTGCATCAGTATTCTGATGGGTTTATGGACACAGAAGCTATAATAGCTTTGATAGAATATCCCACTATTGTGGCCTGAATTGTACGGTTTGATGATTTCCATGCGCGAGATGGTTTAACCCTTTGGGGATCGAATGAGTTTTCTCTTGAAGCGCACATTTCTTCTCAATAATACAAACACACTACACGGTTGAACATACACACTACACGGTTGAACACACATACTACACTACATGGTGGAACACACGCACTACACATCAACTACACACTCAAATGTGCTAAGTGCTTTAAAAGGTCAAATTGCAAACTTAATTATTTAATTTGTTGTTTAGTGTATCATCAGTGTGCCAAGACAGAGGAATGTTCAGAGACTTAAATGTGATGACTTCGTAATAAAGATCAACTCTGTCCAGAGAGAGTAGACAGTAGAGAACTGACACCGTAGAATGATTTTATGATTCTGCTCGTTTCTTGAGCAACCACTAACAACCTCTTTTAACGTCTATTATGTTAATGTCCATGTTTCCACACAGGTCAGACGTTTTGCACCCCGATGAGGACTGCTGGAGGTGGGTTTTTATGACCGGATGACCTTTCTGACGCCAACGAAATAAATTATTATCTGGCACGGGGTTAGCAGTGTGTATTTAACTACATTCGTTCTTCAGCAACTACATTGATTTCAACTACATTCGGATTTGGGCTTCAATTCTATCCGCGATGATGTTATATTATGTCAAAGTCATTACGTACAGATATTTATTAGATATTTTTGTGAAGCCTCTTTTTGTCTCTACGCACTAGAAGTTAGTTGAATATGAATACTTTACGCTGTGCAAAATACAAGTGATTTCAGCGCTGTTTGTAATCGTTCTTGAATTGTTTATTCCTATATTATGTCTGTCACATTCGGTGTTGCCAATATTTCAGTGTGCAATTATCTACGTATACAAAAGGCCCTAAATTATCGTTTATCAGCCGTAATTTGTGTACTACCCAAAAAGGTCATAAATTGATAAAATTTTCCTTTTTCTCTCCATTTTGCCCTCGAACTTAACGGGGGGGTGGGGGCAGGGGGTGATGACGAAAAAATTTTGTTTGTCACACCATTCTTCTGCTCCAAAAATATTTTACATGTGAAAAAATGCTTCTTGAACCACGTCTCAATTATCATACGGATTGCCATTATTTATTGTACAAATCGCCTTTATTGTCTATAGTACATCGTACAAACACCAAAAATAGGGTTAAATTATCGTACTGTCGTACGTTTGGCAACACTGGTCGCATTAAGAGGTATAGTTTCTTTCTAATTTGCATTCGATTTGTTCGCATCCATCTAAAATGTTAACCTATCACGTCACAATTGAGAATCTATTTTATCGCATCATGAACATCGATAAATTATAGAACAATTTGCTCAGCGTCCAATTTGTTCGTGTGGTGCAGGGTTGTTCCAGTCGGCCCACACGCGTACCGTGTACAGATCAGATTGATAGTCACACTAAATGCATACAATTGTATAGATTGTAGTATTGTTTGAGCGAATGCTTGGAATTATTTGAAACGGTAAAGATATGCTTGTAACGATGTGTTTATGCCAAATTGCCTGTACACCTCAATGTATCGATGTTCTGACGGATCTACCTGTTCAACATTTTCTCTTGTTTACTAAATTTACTAATGGAACTTAGTCCAGTAGCCTCATTAGGTCCTTCCAACAACTTCCATTTCATTCTACAAGCAGCGCTTGTGCCGAGATTGCGGGATCAAGATTAAAGTTTAAAATCCTGCCTGTAAAGTTTGAACAAAGAAGGGTCGTAAGTTAAAAAATGTTTGTAAAAAAATGTAAAGGACAGTAATTTTGCTTTTTGGTGTCACCCCTTGTGATGGTGTCATTCGGCGAAGACCACCTTCCACACCCTTCAAGTGACGCCACTGCATTGGCGGATCCAGGGGGGGGCGATGGGAGCGATTCCCTCCCTCAGGACTCTGCTGGGGGGGCGGAAAGGGGCGATTGCCCCCCCCCAGAAATGTGAATTTATAATGCAGTGGAGTGGGTTTGAGAAGAAATCCCCCCCAGAGGTTCAGAAAAGGGAAAGGTGAATAGATGAAAGTTTGGGATTGAAAAAATGTCTGTCAGCAACCCCTCTCCTCTCGCTCACAGAAAATAAAAATCACGATTTTGAGCCAAAATCGTCCCCCACAGGATGACTGGCTGGATCCGCCCCTGCGCCATTGGGTGCGTCAAATTCAAAGGTTCATTATTTTAAAACTATTCAACAGAACTCTACCAAATTTGACAGAAAGGATGCTAATGGGTGCCTATTTATGTGTAAGCCTACTAAATTATGTTGTCTTTGGAAATAAATCGTGTAGACACGATCTATAACATAAAAAGCACAAGTAGACGTATCTTGAATTTTTGGCCCACCCTATATTTTGCACACGCATATAGTATATGGCCCGAGTTAATCATTAATTTTTGGCCTTCACTAGTCCTCTGCTGTGACTAAACTTAATTGGATTCGGTAGTGTACTCTTTTTTTTATTAAATCTAAGTGTGCTGTAGATTATCACTTGTATTTAGCAAAATGTTAATTTTAGAACTGAATTTCCTCTCACTTGCAGCAATGGCTAGGTGCATGTACATGTATGACCGTTTCGTTAGGCTATGCAGGCTACAGAATACAATGGGGTAGCTAACATATGAGCAATATGAGCAATTGGAGCAGCTGCTCCGGTCAGGATGATTTTAATGAAGTTTCCAATTCGTCCAAATTCGTTGAGTTTTTTTATAGGGCGGGGGGGGGGGGAGTAGATGAACGACAGCAATTTGCCAATAGCGCCATATGGAGACTTGACAATGACATCTGAAAACATTTACGCGCTACGCGCACATTCTGTCTAACATTCTGACAATCCAATAATGTTTGAACACCGCTCCAGCGAAAAAAAATCGCTATACCCCTGTAGTCTAATAATAAAACAAATAAGCGGTAATAATTTTCTCCGATCGGCAAAATAGTCCGGCTACGCCACTGACAGAATATATCTAAAATGCTAATATCTAATAGATAGATATACAATACTCAAGACACTAATCTTGTATAATAATTACAATACCCACCACTAGGTGGGGGGTATTGGACATATATATTAGATATTAGTATTTTAGATATATTCTGTAGCCAACATAGCCTAACGAAACTGTCATACTTAGCCTACCATTCATTGCCAGTGCTGCAGCTGCTAATTTTGCGGTTTATCGGTACCCTACATGGCAAATACAAATATGTCCCGTGACACCGTGCGCCTACAATGTAGGCCTACATGTACCGTGTTCACGAAATTGGTTTCTCAATATCATTATCTTTCGAATGGCTAAAACGTCGCACGAAGTGATTGGCGATTTGCAGGCATCGTCTGGTTCTCCTCTATTATTCCAAAGCAACTATAATTCACTTCAGATGTTAGGCCTACTAGCGCGCTTAGTCGCTAAACTGTCTTAAATCAGAAAAGAATTATATCCATGTTCGGGCGGGTAGGGGGACTACATGTTTCAATTGAGTCAAATTGATCCGGGTTTATATAGCGCGCTCAGTGCTAGTAGTCAAATGCCGCGCCTCTGATCACATCCAGCTCACGAAAATACAATCTGCGAGTTTGAGCTTCATACAAGCCACGCCCACTCTGCCACTCAACCGCCGTAAAATCGCTCGGAAGTAGGGTTAGTTTAGGGTTAGTTTAGGGCTAGGTTAAGATAGGGCTAAAGTAAGGCTAAGATAAAAATATCTTAGTTAGAAAATTGTTTTATTTTCCGGTTCACGGATGAATGAAAGTGTTCTTGTTTATCGCGCGACGTGTCACTCGCAAGCACGTTAACGCGATTAGGCGTCGCGCGACCGTGCGTGATGCGCGTCGCGTTCAAGCTGCAGCGTGATGCAACCCGGCTCAGATGCAGCCGTGACCAGGCTATTCGCAGGATTTCCTTCTATGGGGGGGGGAGGAGGGATTACAATTTCTCAGGGGCGGTGTTGCCAGATTTTTCTGGCTACTCCGACGGTGGGGGGGAGGGGTAGTGTGCTGACGGAACAAATTCTTCAAGTAGCTACTTTTATTTGAACTCCTTTTTACGCCGTTCTTTCTAATAATTTCCTTTGGAATATGTTCTCAAAATGCTTTTCGGCGTGCTCACGCAAAGTTTCTTCTAAAAATGCCCTCGAAATTCATTTCTTACAACTCGCTATTCAAAATTTCATACAAAATCATTAATCACTCCTCGCCCCTACATACCCTTACGGGGGGGAGGGCGGGGTTCCAACTCCCAGGCCTACACCCCCGCAGGGGTACGTGTTCCAAAGCAAATTGGGGTGGGGAGGGGTGTAGCACAAAAGCTTGGGGGGGGGGGGTGTTTGGCGGGTGTGGGGGGTGGGTGCTGGATAAATCCTTGCCCAGCTGCAGCCGTGATGGAACCCTCCCCGACATGCCAATTGTCCTCGACGATCCGCGCAGATCGGAAGATAGACGTTGAGCAATGAGCACCGCAGATAAAACTCGCAGATTGGCTCGCGACTATGCACGTATGACTGAACACGGAGACACGAAACAATGGCTAAGAATGAACATCCTTCAATGTCTGGCTAGTCGCTTGCTTGTATTGCTTCCATAGGAGGTGGGATCATGGGATGGTTGGGGGGGGGGGGGAGGTGAGGCAATTCCCAACAGC
>JAQIWG010007573.1:0-12191 GCA_034695025.1 Chamaedrilus cognettii
ATCCACTAGAGACAGCATGAGATTGTGCTGGAAAACACCTATTTTGCTAAGTATTGCATTTGCGGCTCGAAAAAATTATGATATTGCATTTCGAATCTGAGCTATGTTGGATTTCCTGAATATATTGAACAATAATATATAGTTAATTTGCATGTATTCAGTGTTAGCGTATGATATTTGCAGTTCTGTTTGTTTGTCGCTGTACATGTATTCTTCTACTCTTAGTAGCGAATAAAGTTTTCTATAAATCAAGAAAAACGTTGTATGCTATACAGTTCGTGGCGCACCCACACTGTCAGCAGCTGCTTGCATCCATCTGGTACGACGGCATTCCCGGCTGGAGGCGGCGCAGCTTCCTCACCAAGGTAACAAGGCTTTCCCTGACATCAGGGCCTATTGTATCTCCATTTGAGGGGACTCAAGAAGCATCGATCATCACAGTGTTACTCCCTACATCACATCGACGTTACAGTACTCTTCTGCACTTCTTTACGTACTGCTTGTTAGCGCAGTGTATAAGGATGTGCAGAATACTATTGCAATCTTAATCTGCTGTGAGCTTAAACATTTTCGAATGCAATATTGCTAGGGGGGGAATGCCTAGGTCGGACGAACTACCCTGCTTTTGAGCGGCTTCTCTTAAGGGGGTTTTGAATTAGATTCAAGCACCTGATACATGCTCGGAAAACTTCAAGAAGGGGGCGCAGGTAGTGGTAAGCGAATTTTTCTGTGCCTTACCCTCAGCCCAGAATCCGCGGGCACCCTTCAGCCCCCCAGCCTCCTATCTGTCGAAAATACATGACAAAAATATGACCTCAGGGTTGAAATTTAGCTCCCACAGCCCCCGCTCCCAACGTCTCTGTATTGTATTGACGTGGAAACAATTTTTCCCAAAGGTCTTTTTTACGCAGGTTATCGTGATCGTGACCCTCATCTGCCTGCTCCCCCTCATGGCCGCAGTCTACCTCGTCTTTCCGCGCAGTCGTCTTGGTCGACTCGTTCGCACGCCCTTCATGAAGTTCATGTACCACAGCGCGTCCTTCGGAGTCTTCCTCTTCCTCCTCATCATGGCCTCCACCAACGTCAGCGCTCTGGATGGGGACCAGAAGGCGCGGCAGCAGCACAGGGGACCGCCGCCCTCCATACTGGAGTGGCTCATAGTCGCCTACGTTATGGGTGAGTCAGAGGCGCCGGCACGACTTGGCTGTTGGGGGGGGGGGGGCAAAACGTCACTTTTTAAGCTAAAAATTTGTGCTTCCATTTCCGTAATATCCCCCGTGCTGTGCTCCTTCAGGACTATAATAGATTTACTTCGAGGCTTGGGCGCCCTGATGAAGCCATCTTGATGTTTTTGGACCGCCCGTTGTGACTAGCCTGCTACATGACTGTACGCTGTATCCTCATATCAGTTCACACCTGAAGTCCTTCCGATTCCGCTAGCCCGAGTTGGCCTATTACAAGTCTTAACAGCCTTAAAGGTGCTTTAGATATATCCTTATCTTGTACAAAGTGGCTACATACCGTAGGCATATCTAAATCGTTAGTTTTCCTCTGCGTTGGCGAACTTGGCTAATCGAGTGCACAGGTTTTTGCAATTCCATAACAACTGGAAGGAAAATTTTACTTGGTTTAAACGATGTCAGTTATATGCTGCTTTAAGCAGCCTAACATTGGGCAGACGACAAAGTTTATGAAGTGCCATTTCAATGCTTCAGTGCTTCAACATTTGAGTCATTGACCCGATTATCCTGCTACCCCAATCTGTAGACGTGCACATATTAATTCTTTAAAGTTTTGCTGCCCAGGTTTCAATCAAGCCATATTACATAGTGTAGTGATATTGCTGTGCCTCTCATTGAACAAATTTTTGATTAATTATCGAAAGTTTTGCCTCCAGGTTTCAATTAAGCCACAACTATAGTAGGCTATTTCAAACTTGCCTCTGCTACGAAAATGAACGAATTAATTAATGCTGATTGTGATGAGTGTTGGTTGTTCCTATGATATCTTGAACTGTAGGTTATCAAATGTTTTATTAATCATTTCACGTTCGTTCTATTCGAAACCTGGCGGTGCCAGGTTTCGTGTGGGCCGAGTGCAAGCAGCTCTGGGACGAGGGTCTCAAGGCCTACTACCGTCAGTGGTGGAACTGGCTCGACTTCATCATGCTCTCCCTCTATCTCTGTACCATATCCCTGCGCGTGGTGGCTTACATCCACTCACGAGACTCGGTCACCTATGGGTCGGCCGTGATGCCGCGCACTGAGTGGCCTGAGTCGGACCCGACCCTCGTGTCAGAGGGGGTGTTCGCAATCGCTAACGTGTTTAGCTTCGCGCGAATCATCTACCTTTTTCAGGCAAGGAAAGTTTGAACATGGAATAAAAAACTTCTTTTATCGCACTTCTTTTGGCTATAAACGTGTGGATATCTTTATCGTCAAGACTGTCCGCGTCAATTACTATGTCTAGATCGCGACTTAAAACTGAATCTCTTGTGATTTTTTTAGTGATTAAAGAATAGTGGTATGCACATGGTATGATGCACATGGTATAGATAGAAGACTTTTATGGAAATCTTTCTTGTGGTTTTCGTTTTTTAACAGTGTTGTTTTAATAGCAGTCTAGTATAGAGATAAAAATGTTATTTTACTGCAAAAAATTTTAGACATAAAATTTTTACGCGGCTGCAATTGAGTCTGAATATGCATTGTAACAATCTGCATTGATGATCTACTTGAATTAGTAGTGTATGGGAGGTAAGAAGTTTTTGTTAGCGGTCAGCATCGCTGCCCCTGCCCCGGTAGTGCGTTTTGTGTGGGAAATAAGGTTGTTTTTTTCGGAAGGCCTAAGTCCTGCCCCCCCATGCTTTTGTCAAGGCTGGAGCGGCTGCTTGTAATCCCTATGCTGCTTGCAGGCCAATCCACAGCTGGGCCCATTACAGATATCTCTGGGATGCATGCTGATTGACATCGCAAAATTCTTCTTCATCTTCTTTCTCGTCATCACTTCATTCGCTTGCGGACTCAACCAGCTTTATTATTTCTACTCGGCGACCGGGGGGACGGGGGGGACCGCGGGGGAGGACGAGGGGGAGCAGTATGTCAATGCCTTCGACCCGTGAGTCTGATTTTTTTTGTAAACGCTATGTAATTGAGGTGGACGTATTGATTTTTGCCTGTCTCATTTTTGAATCAAAGTGTTAAATGTTTTTTTTACAGAAGCTCATAACGTTAGAGCTACATGTACATGACATACATGTAGTATATTTCGAAAGCTCTTCATTTTGAAACCATTTTCTAGAATTTAACCTCCTCGGTAGGGGGGTTGATAATATGATTACAATTTCTGTGCGAATTTCTTTCATCCATGGGCGTATAGTAGTGTAGTGGTATTTAACTAGGACTAGTATTTAAAAAGCAATAGTCCCGCACGTAAATGCAAGGCGTTGTGTATTGTTGACATATGCTGTTAGCGTTACTGCCGTATCGTTACTGCGTTATCATGCATTTATTTCTATTTGTTCCTAGAGTCAAATTTTTGGGCTGTGTCTAATTTGAAAAAAGTGTACAATGACAAAGTGTAGGCATGACAAAAAACACTTGTGAAAAACACTTTGTAGAACAAAGTGTAATCATGACAAGCATATAACGAGCATACAACGAATTTCCTTCCGCAGTTTTTCTATTGCAAAGCTGCTTGAAAGCTGTGTAGAACGAACAGACTAATACAGAGATAGTTTTGCTTAACATTGGCTGTACGGCTTCGGGTTATTTTCTGAATGACGGTCTGGAAGACAGACAAGACAAGCTGAACGAAAATCCCGAACGACGCTCGCGGTGATTGAAGCCTTCACAATGCTTTTTGCGTGATAGATTTTCTGAAAGTGAAATCATCGTTAGCGACAGCGTCGCGCGCTGATTAAATTGAATACTAGGGATGTCGGAGAAAAAGCTGCGGCTAACGAATGAAAATGACGCGTTGGATTTTGGTGACATGGTCTGCGCTAACGGACGGCTACAATAGCCACGTGGTCTACATGATTAGTGCTATCTAAAATCTCCCTTCCACCTTCTTGAAAATTTGTAAGATTCATACACGAATGAAAAAAAAATTTGATTTCTCGGATGATTATTCCGTGATTATTAGATTATGAGATGATTTCTGTCGAGTGTTTTAAAAATGGCTGTGAAACGCGTATACAGATTTCCAATAAAATATTTTTTGCATTGTAAATATTATAAAATGTGTGCCGCAATCACCTTGGAGGATAAGTTAAGTATATTGAATTTGAAAATGAATAGATGACTAGCACAGTATTACTCGGACTGAAACTGCTGTGTGTGCACCCCGTTTAACCATTACTACCCTTGTGACAAAATAACGATACTTTCAGCAGTTTCGCATAAAAAGAAGTAGAAACTACTTAATAAAACGTTTCCCTTTCCTGCCACGCCAGCATATTCAGGAGTTACGTCACCCTATTCTGGTCCCTATTCGGCCTGACGCAACTGAGCACCGTCCGCGAGGGAGAGACCCAGCCCTTTACGCAGAGCGTTGGGGAATACCTTCTAATGGTCTACCACACGATGGCCGTCATAGTTCTCATTAACATGCTCATAGCTATGATGTCGAACTCGTTCCAGGAAATAGAGGTAACGCGCGGTCGACTGCGTTGTGACTGTAGCCGATCGTTGTCTGTGTCGATTTAGCGTCTTTTCGACGTCTATTTAACGTCGTGTTAAAGTTTTCTGAAGGAGGAACGGTATCTCTGACGGTCACAGCCATGAAAGGCGACAAAAATTTGACCGTAGGATTGCACATTAATTTCACTTTTGTCGAAGCTTTCGATTTTTTTAAAGCCAAATGTTTGCACAATGGTTTTTTGCTCAGAACATAGTGAATCTAACCACCATAACGATTGGCTACAGTTTTTTTCACAGTCACCCCGCGTCGATTTCGATCCTAAAAAATTACGCAGTTTCATCATCCGAATTATTTGTCTCCCTGAAAATCAGGGAAACAATGCGCATCACCTGTAGTTCAGAGCTTGCAGAAAGTAGCCTGAAAGGCCACTAATAAAGGTGATCTTCATTTGACGCAAAGCACTAAACCAGTCTATAACGGTATTTGTTGGCCCACACAGCAGCCTTAAATTAGGGACTGGATGCATGCCACTGGAGTCGGCGCAATGTTGCGTTTTTTCATAACCGCCCACAACCTTTCGCGCCAAACTCAATCAAATGCTTTGGTGAAGTCTATAGAATTGTTCAAGCGTCAAAGCCGAATCGTTCTGTGTCGTAAAAAATTGAACCAAAACTAATCGGTGACTGGTGGTTATTTTCTCTGGCAGACTGAGCACGTCGTTTGTGACGCTCTTTTGGACGTTATTTGGCGTCATATCGCTCGAAGTTCTCGAGGTTAAGCTACGCTATATCGAAGGCTTCGGGAAACTCCTTTTTGGGCTGTACAACGTGGCCGCCAGAATACTGTTCCTTAACATGCTCATCGCCATGATGTCAAAGTCGTTCAATGTTACAGTGGTAAGCTTTGCTCGCCGTTTAAATATTTGTGTTGTCGGTATTGGTGTCTTTTATTTTGAATGTCAAATTGAAAAGACTTCTTACTATGTTAACGCCGGATGCAAAACTGTTGATCTAGGATCTAGTCTAGCATTTTGGCAGCACTGCTATGCTTATTTCGTTATGTTGTATTTATGTGTTCATTCGCCGCTCTTTTTCTGTGAAGAAAAGATCCTTTCAGCATCGCAGCGTTTTCAACTTTTAATGGCGATCAAGCCGTTTTGAAAATATTTTAAATGACAATTTTATGATTCATGCATATTGATCAGTTCCTGTTTGATGCATTTTTTTTTACTTTGACTTAGACAAATAGACCTTACGAAGCAATAGACCTTAAACAAATAGACCTTACGAAGCAATAGACCTTAAACAAATAGACCTTACGAAGCAATAGACCTTAAACGAAATAGACCTTACTGCAACGCAGCTAACAATTTTTACACTATACGCAATACTACATTGGCATCAGTACTATATTGGCATCGTTGAAAACAAGACCGTTCATCAAGCTACAACTGCGTATCCTTCTCAGAAATCTCATTATCATCATCAAAATGCTCTTTCTCACGATTGACCCCCAGAAGCGCGTAACTACGGAGCACCTAAAGGCGTTTCTTCAGCGCGGAGGCCAGTCGGTGCGGCAGTATAACAGCATAGGCACGCGTCCAGCCTGCAATCGGCCTTTTGAGCGATCACGGTCCTAAAGGGACGACCAATCCAATCTATAACGTTGCGACGTTTGCAACTTTAGAGCGGCAACGGTTTCCGACACGCAGCTGCGGTTACAACGACTTTGTTAAACGCGTTTTTGCCGTTACAGCGATTTTTCAAAAACGCAGAAACCCCTTTATTTTGCGAGCTTATTGATTGCAGTGCCTGGTTTAACGCCTTGGTCGATTCAACGCGTTTCGCGTAAATTTGCATATTATAATTAGCGCTATGCTAATTATGCACGCTATGTAATAAATTATGATAGCCGTTTTGTAACTTCCATTCTGTTTCAATGTAGGCCTGTAATATTTTTGCTCACTTTTGTGCCTTTTGGTGTTAGTTTTTCTCATTTTGTTGTTCAGTATTTTGCATATTGTTGCTTTTGTCATTGCTTATCACTGCTTAACATTGTTATCTATTTAATGTCTTTTATTTTAATCGACATATTTTGTTTCACGCAACAATACTTAAAAACATGAAATGTTGAAACTACATGCAAAGCGAAACACTTAGTTCCCTAATAAACGATCTTTTGAAATCATCAGTAGTTTTTACCCCATGGGCTCTTACTCGCACCCTTTCTCGTACGTCTGACAGTTCTTGACTGTTTTGTTTTCCCACGAAGTCGGACAATCTTCGATCTACAACTCTCGATCTTCGCGTCCCTCTAGGGAGCGCGACAGCCGGGAGCTAAATTGGCTCCGACATCGACAGAAATATGGATTGTGGCTAGGCCTTAATATCGCTGCGTCATAAAGATGTCAGATCGTTGGGGTATTGCTGCTGTTGAGAATAGCACAGAAACTGGACCATTTTGATGAGACAGTTTCAGCCTAGGAGATTTCTAGAATTAGAATAGCCTGCACTATACAAGATACCATATCCGCTATGCCTTTGAATACATACTTCTACCCTAAACCGTTCAGGATCACGCTGATCGTGAGTGGAAATTTGCTCGCTCGAAGCTCTGGATGGGTTACTTCGACGACGGTTCGACTCTTCCTCCTCCCTTTAACCTCATCATCAGTCCCAAGGCGGTCTACTACTTCCTGCGACGACTCAAGCGCATCACGCTCGGATGCATCTGTCGACAGACGAGACGACGGCGACTTAGGAAACTGACCAACAGCAAGGTCATTCTCGTTAACTTGTTTAGGCAAGTGGCTGCAATGTTAATAGCGGTAGATAATTGTGGAGATTATTTTTATTATACTAAAATACTTTAACGCTGCGATGACTCCATATTTGCATTGTATTCAATTCCTGACCGTTGTATGGTCATGCTGTTTAGCTTCTTTTATTTTTGGAATAATGCTCTGTATAGCATGCTTACTGCATGATTGTGTGAATTGAATATTATCAAAGATACATATTAAATCTGTCTTATATCTACATGTAAGCCTACTAAATCAGCTTCATTCAACTATATTTTGTCTGCTTTAAGTTAATAATCATTTATTTTTGATCTTTTTGGTACAGGAAAAATGCAGTCGCTTTGTACTTTTAGTGTAGGCTTGCATGTACTGGGAATAAACGCACATATTTTGATTTCAGAGAGCCGATCAGAATGGAGATCTGAGCGGTTCACATTGTGAACGCAGAAAGTACAAGGTCAAATTGCCTACCTTGACTGCATTTTTATCACTTGTTCAATTTTGATAAATATCTTGTTTGTTCTGCGGTTAAGCCTAGATGTTGCCTTGTTCCATATTTGAGCATTAATTTAACGTCTGGTTCAATGTAGTAACAAGGAGGCTTATACCTATCTGTTCAATGGAGAGATATATGAATTAATCTAATATATGAATAATATGATATATGAAGAATTGAGAAAATTAGCTGGATAGAGAAAAGAACGAGAAGGTGTTGGCGAGAGTTGGGAAAAGAGAGCACTTGTGGATATCATTGTGTAGAGAAATAAAAACTTTTGGCACGTGGTGAGAGGAGAGGGATTGACGAGAGAAATACTGGAGGGAAGAATGGAGGGCAAGAGGATGAGGGGAAGGAAGAATGATAGATGTATTGCTGGAAAGAAAACCTTATGAAAACATGAAGAGAATGGCGGAGGACCGCCAGATATAGAGAGATTGGATGCCGGGGAGTGGCAGGGACTGCCGTTTGGCAGTGCACTAAAGAGAGAGAGAGAGATATGAATCAATATCCTCGTTACAGTAGCATCGCATGAAATAGATCGCAGTTCTTGGAATTAAAAGATCTGTCTGATTTTGAAAGATAAGCTGAGCATGTTTTCAAAATCTAAAGATAAGCTGCGCATGATGCTTCACTGTCTTTGGCCTCAATTGCAATCTGCTGAGTTCACTCGATTTCTGTCCAAAACATTCATCGCCAGAGACGACAGATGAAAGCGAAGGCTCAATAATAGCTCATCTATGGAATAATTGAAACAAATATTTGAAATGCCAGCAATTCAATTTGGAACGTTTCACGGAAGAAGAAGACTGAATTGAATGAGATTTTGATGAATTGTTGGTTTGGAGGATTGGATGATGACGCCAGCCACAAGACGATTTTGTGCATTGCAGTAATCTCTTTTATGCAGTAGTCATTGACAGTAGGCTATTGTACATTTTAAATTTGCTATGCAATGTATATTGAGTCACTGACATGAAAAACAGATTGACGTTAGAAGAAGCTGCAACGGCTGAAGTTTAGGAAAATTGGTCGCTCTCTAGATGAATTAGCTACTAGAGTTCTGTAATGTGTAGGTCTACATATAGTTTTAACATGAATGATAGCGAAAGCAAGATTTTTTCTTCTTACGAAAAATTTTGTTTGAGTTTTTTGAGATTTTGTGATATTTTCCCCTTTTGAAGCCAAAATTCCGTTTTAAAGCCAAAAACAATCAAATGTGGAAGAGTTGTATCTGTAAATTTTGTGGGTATAGTTGCAGCCAATTTAGCAACGATTTAAAATGAAGAAAAGTCAGCCTATAACGAATCATATACCACATACCTTCCTTCTCTACGCCTTCTCTGCAGTAATTTGATTATTTTGAAGCGTGAATTTTTGAAGAAAATGTATGTGATTGGTCGATGATAGGATGTGATGCGGCGGCTAGTCAGTCGGTTCATCCACCAATGGAAGAAGCAGCTGAGACAAGATGGCGTTAGTGAGGACGATCTGCTTGAGATCAAACAGGATATATCCAGTCTGAGGTTTGTCTCCTCAGGGGGCGCCAGGGATGCCATTCTTGTGGTTTCCGACTACATCATTCTGTGCTTTTCGTTGTCTCAAATCGTTCGCGCTTCAATTTTTTTGTGTGCGAAAAATCCTATTTTTCATAAGGTAACAAACTAATTTGTAATGCTTTTTTTTTCTTGAACGACCAATTAGACCTGTGAGAATTGCAATCGGTTAATATGCGCTATTGTTACGCACAATGTGCTTTTAATAATTTTTTTGCTATTTTTAGAAAGTGAGTAGCACAGCTGCACACTTCCTAGTTTGGTCCTGTGCAGTTGCCTATATTGAACAAGATGCGGATGTCATGGTTGTTAATACCTCATTGGTTATGCTGCAAGCAAAATGCTGCACTATAGTAAAAAAATGCCACAAGGCCGCAAAGCCGCAAGCCGCAAAGCGGCAAAGCCGCAAAGCCGTAAACTCGCATTTTAACTTAAATATCCGACTAGGAATTAACAAATGCATTCACGATTTAAAAGCTGCTGGTAGATTGAAATGCCTTGCTTTGATTTCTAGATTCCCTTTTAGCTAGCTTTTATTTGATTTCATGCTAGAGCAGATCATATAATTAAGGCATAATTATGTAAATTGCTTGATCAATGTTTGAAAAAAATTGTGGCAAAACAATTGCGCAACAATCTCATGAAACAAAATGGTTTTATATGAACTTCATTAAATTTAAATTGTGATTTTGTCATGTGTTTTGCAATTTGATTATTGTATTTTGTTTTTGAAGATACGAACTGCGAGAGGATCGCAAGCGGGAAGAACTACAAACGGCGATGAACAACGAAACCCTGAAGCGCGACCTCATGCGCTTCATCAGCACCACGCACACAGGAGTGGGCGGGGCTAGAGGCGCGATTGGTCGAAACCAGGTCAACTACCAACCAATCCCGTCGTCCCGCCAGTCGTCTCTGGATAGAAACGAGAATAATTCTCCCGCAGCGCGCAGCGGCAGCTTCCAAGATGGCGGCGGGGGACTGTTCCAAGATGGCGGCCAATATAGCGGCCAATATGGCGGCGGGGGAGTACTATCTCCCGATGACCTAAGCTCCCTCAAGCGGGAAATTGTCTCCAGTCTCAGGGGGGAGCTTCAGGAGATTGTTCGGGAGATGGGTGCGGCCGTCAGGGGGGGCGGAGCGGGGGCCGTCCAGGGGGCGCGGAATATTTTGGCGGGGGGTAGTCCGGGAAATCCATCCCCGGCTTCCAGTTTGGTTCCGCAGAGCGGATCCGATCTGTATCAGACTCATCTCTATACTCAGCTATGATGAAAGGGGATTGGTTTTGCTGCTGCTTTTTGACGGGTGTCCATGGCTGCAAAAGGCCTGCCCCTACGTAAGCGGGGAATGCGGCCACAAAACGCACGTGTGCTGCTTTTGTTTGACAGAAATTTGTGGTCAAATGGCTTTGGTCGTAGCAATGTTCCCTCTGAGCTATAGAGTGGGGGAGGATTTGTAGTTTAAGGACCGTATATAGCAGCGACGACTCCTACCGTCCGGTTCTGTGTAAGACAGCCGCCGCACTTTTCACTTTTCACTTCACATGTAGGCCTCACTAAGGAAATTCTTTCTAGTCATGCTGGCCACCCAAAGAAGTCTTGACGCTATAAGCAGTATTCGCTGAGTTGTAATAACGCCAGTATAGGCTAATCTCAGTTATGCAAATGACGGCGGTGTGAGCTCAGTTATGGACACTTCTAAGTCTATATGATGTTGGGTGGATCACTGCACTTTGTTGTGAGCCGTGAGCGTGCTATGCCTACCAAGTCTGCGGTGGATTGAGCCAATATTAAAGTGCCCGCACACCTTTCGGTCAAAACGAAGGAAGTTCGCCGTGGCGTTCGTTCGAGAGAATAGGCTCGGGACCGCTAGGCGTGCGCGCTGTCGGTCAAACGAACGCCAGCCGCCGTCCTTAAGGTCACTGTGACCGTAAGAAAAAAAAATGCTGCGCGCAGCATTCGTCGTTAAGGTTCATGACGTCAGGTCTGCGCGCCAAGACAAACGGCCGCAAGCAGTCGGCGGCTCGACGAGTTCTCTACGAGCTATTGTCCTTAACGGCAAAACTTCCTTCGTTTTGACCGAACGGTGTGCGGGCGCTTTTAGGCTACAATATATATCTGGAACAGAATGAAGGTCAGGTAAAGAATAATAGGCCTCTCTAATGCTGACTCCAAGGTTTACTAATAACGAGACCGAGAAGTTAACTTTACCTTCTCTATGAATCTATTAACGTTATGTTCTAAAACGCGTTACATTTACAACAACAAAATTACCACTCACATTGCAACAGGAATTTAAAAATCAAGGCTATGCATTGTAATAGATGTGTAGTATTAACCCCCAGTTGGATATTTTAGTTTAAATGCATTTTGCGACTTTGCGACATTGCGATTTGCGACTTTACGACTTTGCGACTTTGAGATTTTTCGACAAAAGTTGTGAGAAAGAACCGACACAAAAACGGCTGTGTCTCATGCAAATCTATTCTGTAGAAAATGAACTCAGATTATTATAGCATAGTACAATGTCAATTTAATGTAGAAAGCAATAAACTTCAACCTGTTGAAGGACGAAATGACTTGTCTTTTTTATGACAACGATAATAATCAACAGCCGAGCATAATTATTCACCAATCACAGGCCTACAAACATAATTATTCACCAATCACAGGCCTACAAACATAATTATTCACCA
>JAQIWG010007574.1:0-12190 GCA_034695025.1 Chamaedrilus cognettii
TTTGCATGGTATCAATCACTTTCAAAACCACGGCGCCGTGGGGGCCCATAAGGATGGCTTTGGGGGGAGGGGAGAGGGACAGCATGTCTTTGCGCCTGCCCTAAACCGCCCCTTTTTTCTGAAATCCTTTAAGTACGGTAGGCTACTCGACTCTTGCACACCATGCATTCACCTCCGAGTAGCACTAATACGCGAGCACGCTCTCTGCCACTCAGTCTCTCGTTCGCTCTGCTCGGTGCTGAAATGAGAAGTTAACGTGCTATCCGCTGGCGCCTCAGAACGGACGCCTAAATTTGTACCGAATAGCGATTTGCCGTCGTACGTATATGGCGCTGATTGAATGGACTGGTGGTTCAAATTGATTCAAAGGAAGCCATGCTGGGTTTACACGCACAGCATGAAGCTCAACAATTCTAGCAGCGAAGACTCTAGTCCAGGGCTCTAAGCAATATATTTCTTAGTTTATTTGCAATTCAGCTTATGGATTGGCATAAAAGAGGAAATGAGCAAAGTAAAATTATTTGGCTAATCGCTTCTTATGCGGCAAATTCCGCTTTGTCATTTATATATGATTTTGTAAATTAGATAAAGATAATTAAAGGATATCTAATGGAATATTTTATCTATTGTATATGATGCGTGATGACGCGTCTACCGGTTGTCGCCGACGACGCAAAACGATGGGCCTATATTGGGTCGTCAAGGCGGGATCGCTGAAGAATTCGACCGGTCAACGGTTTGATCTCACCTTGGATGACCTAGTCTAACCTTTCCTTAAGGGATTTACACACACCGCTCGCCACCGACTTCCGCTACCAGCGACACCAGACCCGTTTATAGTCACGCTCTGGTTGAAATACTTTTACAAGCTGTAAAATTATATTATCTGTATAGCTAGAGCAGGGATCGAGCCCCGGATCTCTAGCACAACAGTCCAGTGATGATACCACTTGACCACACAGACTTGTGTGGTCAAGTGATATTTAGCACCACAATCCCTATTTCTATATACTGTAGCTATGCTCACGGAGTCAGTTCCATTGTCTTCCTGTGGCTTATACAGCCATCATTCGTTATTCTGTTGCATCGCTCCGCGGGCAAATTTGTTTTGGGACAAGTAGTAGCGGGAAAGAAATTTACGAGTCTTTGGTTGACAAAGGATTCATATAGAATTTCGATATTGATGAATAATGGCCAACATGGGCTCTTTATCACACCAATTAGCTACCAACTGCATTCCTTGCAGGCCCGTAACGTGAAGGGGGGCAGGGGGAGGCAGTGCTCGCCCTACTAGGAGCCTCTGCCCACCCTGCTCCCAGAAAGTTAGCATTTGTTTATCCGACTTGCCCCCCCTGCTCTTTGCGCAAATTAAGTTCCTGCCCTCCCGGCTCTGACAGAATGGAAGATATGCCCCCTGCAGCCAGACTCTCCGTCAATAATTGGTTTGACCCCTACCCCTGTAGTAAAAAAACAAGTATGTTTACCTCTCTGCTCAACAATGTCTATGGAATACATGGTCTAAAATGAAAAATGTCTGTTGAGAATGACTTGAAACATGTCTGTCAGCACCCACTCTCCCCTCCCTCCCCTCCCCCCTCCCCGGTCGTGAGATACGCCGGACGGGAAAAATTAAGGTGCAGACAAGGAGCAGCAATGTCTGCTCCCCTTCCAAAAATTCTTGCCCCGCCTCTCAGTATAGTCACGCCACTGCAGGGCTAGGTGGGTGCATAGAGGTGGCCTCACCCCCACTCTAGTAAAAGTAAAAGTATTTATTAACATCTCCCACTCTGGTTAAAGTATATTTAGTAGCAAACAGATTGACTTCACTACGGCTCCATGGCGTGTTTTGCAACTGAAAGATAGATTTACAGATGCAGTAAACACACATATATGCACACACACACACACACATAAACACATACACATGCCTCACACGTAATGAACCTTAACGTGTAAGCTACTTAATTTCAGCGGAGCCTCTGGCCCGCCCCAGCTCCGCCTCCCCCGTTTCGACAATTCGTTTTAAGGCTACACAGGCTGTGGCAGTTGATGCGCTGAGCGATGTTACATTTTATTTTGACGTGTGTATAAGGCTTCCTTTCAACAGTGCATACTTTATTGCAATTTTACATGCAATTTTGCATGCAATTTTGCAGGCAACCATGTTAAGAAAATTACAATGTAAAATGACCTTAACTGGGTTTTATTTAAGCCGTGCATGCGACCCATTAAAGGGACTAGCAGTGCACTTAAGGAAATCGTTGTCATGACAACGGAAGCCCGTCCGCCTTAACGCGATTGCATGCTAAATTGAATGCAAAATTGCATGCAAAATATGCGTGGTCAAAAGATACCCTAAGATTGGCAACGATGACCATCATTAGTGAAACGATGTAAAATCATAAGTGAAGCGGAGTCAAATTTCACGTGCGCCAAAGAGTGGGTAATGAAATCGATTCAGGTCGCAGCGACAAGTACATGGCCGGTTGGACTTTGAACCCATGGCGACGATCAGTTCTCGGCATTGACGGGATCAGAAGATGACATTTCGCAAAATTTGAGAAATGCGTTATTGCATGTTTATATTTGCCGAGCCTATTTATTTAACTCAATGCGAATGAATGAGTAACAGAATAAAAAAGTCTTGCAGTGTTATGACCGCGCTGTGCCGATTAGGCCAAAGAAAAATATCGGGTCTTGGATTGGCGTGTTACAAACACGTCATTATAGTTATAATGGGGTTTTTTGTCCGTTTCATAGTCTGACGACCAATGTTAATGCTCCTTGATCAAATACATTGTTCTGCGCATCTCCCTTATCCTCTTTCAAATTACTGTATTCTTTACCGCGCCTCCTGAAATGAAAATTCACGAATCTAAATTCTGCTGACTCAGTTATTATGCTTATGAAACATAGCTAAACCGGCTTGAGCCGACGAAATTAAATTCTAACAAGATGGCATCAAAAATATGTAAATTTTCATTGCGGATCAATAAAATCCGGCTAAAGCTAGTAAAATTTTTATTAGGTTTCGGTTGCAGCATACTAGCTGTTTTATCACCAGCTACAACGCCATTATTTAATAGTCTAGTCATACAACGGCATGAATTTGAGTGATGTAAGCTATACGTTAATGTTGCATTCTTGTATTGCCTACCTGAAAATTAACGGCCTAAAGTGGTCCTCGTAGCATAATTCAGATATAAATTTTACACTTAAAGTCGTTAATGGTCAATAGCTTCACAACGAGCGTCCCATGGCAAAGCAATTCGTACCAAAGTGGATGCCAGGTAAGAATCAATGACATGATAGGTCTGCCGTCTATGAAACGTGTTGGCGTCGGAGCAATATTGTTCTGATGTAGGGTCTAGTATACTGTACAAGAACGTCAGCCTGCTGTAGCAGCGTAAACGAAGCCATGTATTAGCCTTGCTAGTTTAGTAAAATAAGCTAGCGAACTTAGGTTTTTGTCCTTTAAATTTTCAACGGCGCGCGACGGTAACAATTGCGCAAATGAAGATTTTACCTCGGAATTATTATTTTGTTGGTTTAAGCAGCTCCGTGGGCCATGATGGCTTTACACACGGTAGTCACTCGCCACCAGTGATACCAATGGACCAAAACGGAATATCCCTAGATTCTGGGTATCTCTGCCTCAAATATCCATAGCATGTTTTTTTAAATCTCCCCAGGTCCCATTTTGAAGTTTGCATTTCTCATATAGATCCCAAGATATTTTGGAATTGCGTTAAAAACCAAATTTCTCAGTTACTAAATTATCGCTAAATCAAGTGATAAATTTTAAGCAGTGGTATTACTGATCACCACATGAGATACTGAACCTGTGAACCATGACTGCCTATTTTGTATACTCCGTGTACTATAGGCCTAGTCCTAATTAAATGATGAAATTCATGTTTTCCATAGCTAGCCTCCCGCATACACAAGACCTTTCTAACAATTTTTTTTATATTGACTAACACAAATGTTACACCATCAAACCAATTATCTTGAAAAATGTAATATAGTGATGGAAGGCAAAGTAGTTAACTTCCTTTCGACAGATAGATGTGATCTTGCCTCCCACGTGACCGATGATGTTTTTTTTATATTTTTGGTCTTCGCGCCAAGTGAAATTGAAACATGACAACTTGCAACTAAAACTAAATTATTTCGAACATGGGAAAGGGAAATTATTGATCTATACGTTTATAGCTTTATTTTTGGAAAATTTTCGTGCTATAGTGAAAAAAACTCACCTTGAATGCAGGCAAGTAGTAATAGAAAGTGCAGTTGAGTACCAGTAAAATACCCAGGTAATTATTTTTTGCTCAATTCGCTTTTCGCTCGCTTACGCTCGCTCAATCACTCATTTTCGCTTCAAAAAAATTCCCTAGGCCATTTTTCTAGTACTCAAATACTATTACTACTAATGAGGTTTTTAGTGTGTTTTTTAACATTTTAAGCCCAAATTCAGCACTATTATCTTTACTATTACTTACAGTTTAACAGTACCACCCCAATTTCCCTTCCATTTGAACTTGAGTACCAATCGACAAAAATTTTACGCAATTTTCAATAAACCTAGTTTGGTTTGGGTAACTCTCAAGACTCAAAAAAGCATCACTGGTACACAAATAGTACAATGATACCGTCGACAATACGATTATACCTCACCTTCCCATCTCCTGCGTACCAGTCTTTCTATAAGTCTATAGCGCTGAGAATAAATCAATATTATAATTGGTTAATACCCCGGGTCCAAATATATCAACTAGTACGCAAATAGTGCGGAATTGAGTCGCATCCCATATTTCGAGTATGGGCATCACAACATATTGCTATCTGAGCCTCACAAAAAGTGATTACCAGTACGATAATTGAGGGTCATTTTTGTAGTGGTACGAATATTCTAGAAATTGAACAATGTTTGTCACGCAGGTGTATGCTCACAGAGCAATCGAAAAATCATAAACATTATTTTATATAATAGTACTACTAATAAATGGCGGGTGCATACTGTAAGTTCTGTCAGCAAAATAAGGCGGTAGGTAAATTCCCGAAGGGATCCACTATTTTATATATTTGCAAATCTTGTTTTGCAAGTAAGCATAGGCTACAGGTGCCATGCACAATTTGTGAGAAAGCATTATCATATGGTAATCTCAGTAAGCACATGTACGTTCAAACCAACAATAACCCTAAGGCAAAAATTATTGTGTGCGAATGTGGTAAGGTCTTGTAAGCAAATTCATCACACAATCATCTCAAAACAGGTAAGAATTTTGAAGAGATGCAATTTATACGACAATAGATATGTCTTCAATACAATTACACTACTATAAATGAAAATGCTGAAAAATAAAACAGCTAAAGAGGCAAGAAAGATTAAGGAACTTAAGAGTCTGTTATGGGTTAACACGCCTTCAGTTATTATATCAAACAAGCCAGTAGTCGATAGAAGAAATAAACGCGTACTAAGCAAGGGGCCATGCCACACAACTATTTCATTTGGTATTTTTATTTTTATTTTGCAATGTTTAGGCAATATTTTGGGCTCAGACACAAAAAATTCACAATTGGGCTATATTTTAAATATTTTATTTTGCGTTTTTTTGTGAATTCACTGCAATACAACTGTTTAAGTTGTCAATTTTCAAGTTTTGTCGCAATTTTTTGACTATATTAGCACTAATATAATTATTTTATTCGGACCTGCTTGCCGGTGTTGAGTAAAAGCAATCACTTTATTCGCTCACTATATTTACATCACTCAGCAAAAAATGGCCGGCGAGAAGGGGCGCTCACCGAAACATTCAGGAATGTCCGACGAAATGGACTGCTTGGGTTTAGGCAGTGATAGTGATGAATATCAAGACGATAATGCGCTTGCGGTTCCTTTAATTGATAACCAAATCCAATGCAATAAAGAGAACACAAATGTTACTGGTGTATCTGACGGATTATTATTAGCTCCCACAATGCACAGCCCGAGCGATAATATGGTACATTCTCACGCTGGAGTTAGTGCACTAGAAGAATGCGTGAATAAGCAGTGTCTAGAAGAAAGAAAATTTATCGACTTCTTAATTGACAATTGCGTGTCCAAAAAGAAGGTGGCAGATGCTAAGAAGAAACGTCGGCTTATACAGGAGGGAAAAGGTTAATTCATACAATGAATCAATTAGTAATGTCCCTAAATTTATTATTCGTACCAATAATTAAATCTTGAAAATGTAGATATATAAACTTTTACTTCAACTTTTTAAACATCCCTATTATGAATGATTCAGTTAGATTCTGTATTCTCCTTAATCAGTCTTAGTTTATAGTTTTACTGTGTACTTGAATCATAAAGCTATTCATTTAATGAATTATCTTAGTTTAATTTTTGCTTCAATTTTTATTTGGTATATTTCAGCAAGCAGATAATTCAGTGAATTGTGTCATTGACACATTTGAGAGTGGAATGATACTAGCGAGTCTGTTTCATGTCCGCTAGAAGTTTAGTTCTGGCGACTCACTAGTGATACAAGCTGATATTCATGCAGCCAGTTTTGCTTTTAGCAATCTAGTGATTCATTTGTGAATCGACTCATTTAACATGGGAGATAACCATGTAGCTACCCAACTATTGGATCGAGTTGATAACCATACACCCAGTTTTGCTATGACAATCTAGCGGTTCATAAAGAAATCGACTCGTTTACATTCTTACTGTTTTTCAATCAAACCACCTCGTTTTGAATCGACTTGTTGTCCTTTGTAACGCTATATATTTGAACACTCTTTATTATTAATTATGATCTTTTTTGTAAGAAATCGTTTTGTTTATGTCGGTTCATAAATGAATCGCCTTCTTTGTATGTTGAATTATTTCAGATTGGTGCGATACTGGTGTGCCGGCAACGAAGAAATCCAAAGTCAAGAAGCCCTTCGATGACTTCTATCAAGCTATGAAAGATAGCATAAATCCAGCTGCCACAAACCATGTGAATTGTACTGTGATTAGCATTAACGATTTGCCCGATGAACCATTGCAGCTGTTGGATAGAGTTTATGAAGCTTTTAGTGTTATTCAGAATCACAAGAGAAAAAAAACTGAATATTATGGTCAGCTGGGATATATGCTTGCAATGGCGAAGCGTAAATTCATGCACAAATTATGTAAGAAGTGTGCGAAACCAAACGTCGAAGTATATACTGTATTGAGGTGTAATAGTTGTAGTAAATTAAAGAATTTCAAGGCAGATTTCTTTGAGAAGGTTTGCTTTAAACTAGGGTGTAATAACGGTCATATAAACTTGCTAATTAATATTGGATATCTATATATCAAGTATCCTAATTTTAAATACTGTTACGCGTCTACTACTAATATTAAGAAATTTAAGAGCGAACTTGAAGAGGCCATGGAAAAAGATGCTTCTGCATGGGGAAAAGAATAGGAACTGCGCAGTTTTGCGGCACATATAAATTCCACCTCGGTGCTCTGGGTTAATCGTCTTCACGCTGGATGCCGTGTCTTTATCTTCTCGTCTCAATTCATCACCATACTTGATGCTTCCCCGTCACGCTGGCTACTTCTCTTTCAAAACACCCCTCTGTATCAAGCTGGATCTTTCTGCATCGCGTTCCCTTTTCTTCTTTATCGTCTTCATGGAACTAAATTTATTTTCTTCGCGCTGAATGCTTCCCGTCACGCTGAATTCCATCTTCTCATCTCACTAAACCTCTCTTTATCTAGTGAATCCTTTTGCATCGCGGTCGCGTTTCTTCTTCGTCGCCTTTCTCGCGCTGAATACTTCCCTTCACACTGGATTCCATCATCTCCTCTCACTAAACCTCTTTTCATCAAGCTGGATCCTTCGGCATCGCGATCGATTTACTTCATTGTCGTGATAAATATTTGTGTGCACAAACAGATACTATGCAGATACTTTTAGAAATAATAACATCCGTCGGCAGACGATATAACTATTTAGATATGATACTTTGAATATAAACATTAATGATTTAATAATTTAATGACTTCAATATCCAATTAATGGTTTTGAAAAACTAACTTGAATGTAATCTAATCTTTACTTAATTGTCTCGAGTAAATGCAATTCTAGATATAATGGTAGCAAGCAATTCAGTTTCACATTTTTGTTTAAATGAATATTTTGCATTCTGTAAAAGACTAAAAAATTTCATCTCGCTTTATAATTTTTGCAGAATTTCTATAAATTTTTTTTTAATCCTATTTCCATCTAGATAGCATATTAATAGCCCATTATCAAGTACTTAAAATTAGTTTTTGGACAATCCACATACACTATTATTTACAGTATTAGACTAAATCATCGATAGAATATATTTGCATGTAACTTAAACCAGCATTTGTTGGTTCACCCTGTACACCATAAAGTCTATAATACAAATATTTTGTCCGTTCATGGGCTACGATATAATGTCAGTTGCATTAACTAGATAATCGCCAGTCGCTCGATTTAAAATGCTATACGCGACTCCATTATTGCTCCCTTCAAAAACCCAGTGATACCATTTTTCGCTACCAGACTATTTACCTTTAGAGCAAAGCTCCATATCACGACAGGAAATGGTAACTGAATCTGTATATAAGCATTGACTTGTACACCAGTTCTTACCCATTCTTTATTTGCAATGCTAAACACAGGCCATCCAAGGTCACCACTTGTGGTCACTATAAATTCTTGTTTTGATGAATTACTCGTTAGAGGTGGAATGAATTCGCAAAAATTTTAAACTCTTTTATTATCAACATAATTTTTAGTAGCCGCATCTTGAGAATCTGTTGGATCAGTTAAATTCACAACTCTAAAATTTGACATATCTACTTTTTTTCATTTTATATTCCATAAGATTTTAATGTCAAATAGCTTTGTTCATTCCTTAAAAACTAAACATCAAAATTGTCCAGCGTTCCTACTGAAGCATTGCAGCCTGCAAAATTTCCGTTGAAACTCAAACTTAAATTGTTATAATCCATAAAAAAATTTAACTTGATTCTAGCTAGTAGCTTGAGAATTAGTCTGTGGTGGATAAGTTATATCTAAATCATTAACTCGATTTCCATTCATAACAAGATTACCAGTCATTACACCACTTGTAGGCTTAATTCCATTTCCCATCTAACCATCAGTCGATAACCTTAAAACATTATTGGTATTCGGATCTAGCTTCATTCCCGGAACATCAATTATGAAATTTAGTCCTCCATTTGATAGCACTTTACAAATAGACACAGACTTAGAGTTCTTGGTTGATCTACCGAGCACATTTATGGTAGTCATTTATTTTAGATATTTTTTCATAAGATCATTTAATTCTTTTAGAGTCAAATTATCATTGCACATAATAAGATAATTTAGTTGTTGCTTCAATCTTTCTAATCTACATATCATAGTGCATAGCTTTGCTTTTCTATTATTAAGTTCAAATTTAGTTAATATAGCCGTTGATATGGCACGGACAGTTGATGAAGATGTCATATTAATCATTGGTATAAGTAGTGAACAAAATGCTCCAGATAGTGCGGCAACTATTGTGGAAGCAGAAGCCGATACATCATTAGTAGTCCTATACACTATTTTCACTATCTTTTTTTTTTCCTTCAATTTTTGTATTTCTAGTTCACACTCTTTCATTTTAGCATCTAAAAATATTTTTATGTTTTCGCTCCCTTGTTATGCTCCATTTATTTAACTAGCGATAAAATAAGGTCGAAAAAATTTACCCCCTCGTGTAAACGTTTCGGTATTAACAAACACCATTTTCCACAAATCTATCATTTATTTTCTGGAGTTGAAATGTTGAAAAAGTATTTGAGACCCAAAATAGTTCACTAAGAGGTGGCAAACCAAAACTGTTAAAATAATATTTGTTACCATTCTTTTTGAACCAGCAAGTCCAATGACTACCGAGTTCACTAGATAAATTTAAATCTAGCACACCGCACTCTGCATGATTAGCCTGTAACTTGACTAATTCATTTTGTATATAACAACCTCTAAAATTATTTATTTTGAGCAGCTCAACATATTTATCAATGTCACTATTGCTAAGCGCCTATTCAAGAATTTTTATTATGGAATCATATTTATTTATTATTATGATCTTTTTATGACTTCAATTAATTCCCAGAATTTAAAAACAGACCTTTAACAGTTTTCTTTTTACCTAAAATTTTTGATCCCAATCCCATCATGTTACTTATGGGTGAAAGTAGATTACCCATTATAGGAATATTTGACGAAAAATCACACTACTCCAGAACCAAATTTTCGTTGCTCTGAACTAATAATTTTGTCTTCAAAATGCCCTTTATCAGCCAGTTTGTTGCAGTGTTTAATTAGTTTGTTAAATCCAGTTTCAGATTTCAACTGGTTCTCAAGTTCTTTGTTATTTCTTTCAACCTCAGCATTAGCTTGTCCTTTCTGAACGGACGACGCAATTGTTCCAGCGACTGCTCCCAATCCACCCAACACAGAGGCTACAATTGGAATTAATGCGACAAGAGGGAGAAACCCACTATTTATATAACCCGAGTGTTTTTTAATTTGACTATTTATATATTTAATTTGACTTAAAGAACACGTTCAATCGTAAACATTTCCGTCATTTAATTTATTCAGTTGCGTGCTTGTCAATGGAAGGCTATAGCCTTCTTCATTAAAATTAGATTTACTTAAGCACAAAGTAATTTCAACATTAGTGTGAACAATCTAGAAATCTTTTCTAGCTGATTTTTAGTTAAATTTAATTTCGTCTGATAATAAGTCATCTATTTAATAAAATTTAATGCAAAATTAATATCTGATATACTGCTTTGACCCGTCGCTCTTAATTGCCCATATGCGATCGTGAAACACAACAGCATACGCGGTAGTATTTGTAGGTGAATTAGCCCCAAATTTGAAAGTTAATCTAATATCGACAACACTATTTTGAAGTCTTTCGGATTGTTTTGAAACATCGAACACATATAATCTAAATAGTTTTTTAAGAACTGATACGTCACGCAATCGTTCTCGTCATCATCGCCAATATAACTTTTCTTAAATTCTTCGAATGAATTTGTAAAATTGTACGTATCGATTGTTATTGTAATTGATTATAAAGTCATTGCTAGGATATCTTTCACTGTTTAGTTCAACGTACGCTTTGACGACTTGTGCCTTCGCGTTGAATATAGCGTAGTTAGTTTCAGCTGCATTTCCAGCCGGAGACTGAAAGCCTACCACGATGTATTTCGGTTTTTCGATACCCGATGCAAACGATAGCCTCCAAGCAAACTCAGTAGATTGAGGAACTATTATGTTCTCAGTTTTTTATTCATAAAAGCCAGTGGAAATGATGCTTTGTTGTTTATATAGTTGTTTAAAAATTCCTTTTTCTCTAAGTTGGTGTTAATAACTGGAACGTGCCACTGCATCTAGATATATTCACTTTACCAGCATTTGCAACATCAGCATTTCTGATTATTGCCTGCATCAGTTTGTCTCAGAAAAATAATTTAATGTTTACACCCGTATATAATTTTTTTATTTTGCCCACAAAAGTTAAAAATGAATTCTGACGGAATCTTTAAAGCAAAAGATCCAACAGTTGCTGCAGTAGAGATATGATTTCGACGTCTTTCGAAACCCGTGTTTTGATTGATTAAGCCGTCCGTTAGTCGAGTAACACTAGTTTGCAAGGCCGTAAAGATATTTTCAGCGGTATTTCCAGCGACGTCAGCTGCGACAAAATTTGTGATTTCGCTTAGCGTCTGCGGTGTCTCTTTCCCCGAATCAAAACACCAGCATTGTTTCAAACCATTAAATATTTTATTTTTTGTTAATTACGCATCAATTGTTGTCGTTTGACCCGGATATTGAAATCTTTCAACCTCATGATCCCAAATTTGATATCTAGCGTCACTAAACAAATACATCATTGCATTATTTTTCAAGGAGACCAAAGAATTAGCGACGTATGGCTGACTTGTGACAGAATCTAATAGCTGCCCTTCGATGTATAGAAAAATTTTGCAAGGCAATGTTCATATATCTTAGTTTAAAATTTGAATGCTAATTTCAGTTCCTTGCGTATTGAGCGAATTTCCTTGCGCAGGGTCATAAACTCTGTATTGTAACCTCTCAATCGATTCATCATATTCAAAGGG
>JAQIWG010007575.1:0-12190 GCA_034695025.1 Chamaedrilus cognettii
GCCCTAAGCCACAAAAGTCAAATTTAGTGCGTGATATGATAGCCTACTCCTGCATGCCTGTTTTAAATGAGGGTACAATGTACATCATTCTTGGCGTACTACACCTGCTAAACTTAACTATATATAGTTAACTATATATATCAACTATAAAATTACATTTATAAATAGATTATTTAATTGAACATTTACTATCAATATTAATTCAGTATTTAACTGTCAGTGGATCTTAGATTTCCGAATGGGTTGTGCGGGGTGAGATTTATTTTTGTTTTTGTAGTTTAGGGACCATGTGTAGCACACGGACAGTGTACAGTCAGGTTCTGTGCAAGGGAACCCGCACAGAATCGCTCCCGCTTCTTTAGTCGCCATTTATGAAACGTGCGGGGAGCTCTGGGCTGCAAGCCAATTCTCTGTGCCCCGGCCTGCAGGGGATTGCGTGGTGAGAAGTTCAAATATATATGAAGGATGAGGATTATGAACCTGCGACGCGAAGACGTTTAGGATGAGAATGCCCCAGAAGGCGAAGAAGTTGGCTGCGGCCTGCATGAGGCCCGACAGCCAGTAGACGACGCACGTGTACATGGTCGCCACGCAGAAGGTGGCCGGCACCTCTGACGTCATCGTCGCGAGGTAGTAGGCGATGAGGCGGTAGACGCTCGCCTCCCTCTCGCGCATGAACACCCCGGACTCGTCAATCACTGGCAGCAGGACAGTGTAGACTGGAGGGGGGAGGAACCGTCTGAAGAGGGGGTTTGGGGATTCAAACTTTCCCCGAAATAGGAAAAACAGATTTTGAGAGGTTATTGACATAGTATGTTTTGGGGCAAAATTAAACTCAACCGAATTAAGGCTTTATTGTCAATTCAGTTCATTAAAGTCAATTCAGTGATTAAAAAGTGAATTAGAGTAGTTAGTGAAGAATGAATTAAAGTCAATTCAGTCAGTTTCAGTCAATTCAGTCAATTAAAGTCCATTTGCCATTCACCCAAACACACAGTGCGACGTCTAATTTTTGTTCTTTATAGTATTCTTTGTGTCATCAGCAAATGCTAGCAAATTACAGTATATAGCGAAATACAATGTAGCCAGTGACTGACTTTAAAAGGTCAACAAAATTATTAATAAAGTAAAAGAATCTTCGTTGATAAATCTTGACTCAATATTTGGAAAAATTCCCGTACGCAGCAGCGCTATCAAAGAACATTGCCCAAAAGTAAGTTAACACGCTAGATTAATTTTTAAAATTGACTACAGGCCAGAGCCGTGCAACAATAATCATTCTTATAACTTTTTTTTTTTTGCCCTGGTACTGCGTTCCCGAGGGACTTATAAAAATTTGTGTAAGCGTTTTACTCCGAGATGGCTACGGCTCGAATCCCTATTATTGTGCTATAGTTTTTTTATGCTATTAAAATGTAAAAACAATTTTCTCATTTTTCGTTGTTCAAAATAATCACATCTTCTCTATCTAGATATAATTCTTGTGTCACTGACTGCAGAAGATTCCCTCCATCATCGGATGATAGCCTTGCTGAATCGTCACGAAGAAAATCTGCAAGAAACATTAATTTTGTCCGGTTTATCAATAGAAATAGCCAAAAAATAATTTAAAATAATAGAAATCAAATTAGCAAAATTTCCTGTATTGATAGTTTCATTAAGCCCCGCCTACCATTAGCATAAGCTCCGCCTACCATTAGCATGATGCTAACTTCTGCATTTATCGCCCGATTACTTTGTGTAAATGTCTCATGTCCTTGTGAAAACTTCCCAAGCAAAACCTGCACTGGTTGCACTGGTTGTAACAGTAAATTGTCATTGGTTAACATCAATGGCGGCGGAGCGGTTTCATTTTAGGGTTTTATCCCCACAGTCATTTTCAATCATTTTCTTGGTGGAGACCACCATTCATTTCATTTTAAATTATTTATTTTTTCAATTATTTAACTCGGGCAGGTATTTTTAGGCGGGGCATTTGCACCCCCTAGCCCCATTAGCGCGCCGCCACTGGTCAACATTCAATGTGGACGGAGGCTAATGAAACTTTGAATGGACTCAAAACAGTAACTAGATTTTTATACAATAAATACAATTTAATATAACATGGTCGCACAATGCCAGACGCCTACTTGCATGCTTCCTGTCTGTGTTGACCTTACTGTCTACGTTTACGATCTACGCTTCTTCGCTTCTTCGAACATAACAGGATAGTACGTACTACGGCCCAGGTGTTATACAACTTGTGCATACAAAGCCCCTAGTCAGTACACAACTTGTGTGTACAAGACCCCCAGTTAGTACACAGCTTACGATGCCGAGTCTGTCCCGAGCCGTCTCCTCGCTGCGCGGCAGCTGGAACCAAAGCAGTCCGGCGCAGCAAGCCATGAACAACGTCTGACCGATGTAGTACCTATACACAAACATTCGGGAGCATTCTAAGATCTTTCTACTTCGGAGGCTTCATCACTGCTTCAACGGAGTTTTCAGCGTTCTTGCTGGCTGTAATTGATCCCTTTAACAGCGAACCAACTGACTAGCCGCCTTTTTGACGTCCATTCTGTTAATATATATCTTTTCACACAGGTTTAGACGTTTGCGCCCTGATGAGGACTGCTGGAGCTGGGTTTTTACGATCGGATGCCCTTCCATACACCAACCAAATAAATCATTATCTGGCACGGGGTTGGCAGCTAGTGACACTTGTGTGCTTAACAGCGTTCCCGAAGGGTCGGCCTGTAACGAAATGGTTTCATAGTTGCGGCGCGGGGACTTGCACACAGGTTCTCTGGACTCTTAGTCCAAAGCATTAACCACTATACCACAGCGTCTCGCTAAGTAAAATAGATCAATCGTTTGGTTAAATAATAATAATAATAATAATAATAATAATATACAGGCGAACCCTTTTAGAGCGCTATGACGTGGTATCGATCACTTCCACGAAATTTTCACAGTTCAATTTAAAGTACCAGGAAGCAAGTCATTGTACTACGTAATAAAAATTGTTCAGCTGTACGAGCTAAGCACATTCTAGGCGTATGAATCAGAGAACAGTGCAGCCTTCAGTCTAATGTTTGAAAGAGTTAAGTATCGCGGCGTGCTTTCAATGCTCTTTTGAAGAAAATTCTTTAAATTCAAATATGCGTTTGAAGCTGAATGACGCTTACAAGGTTCAGCAATATTATATTTATATTGTACGTCAGTAAATTTTGAGTCTAGTTGTCGAAGTTTAAGTGTTTATTTTTTGCCGTAGCTAAGCCATAGTAAACATTTTTCACCCCTCGCCACCCTCATTTGTGCAGCATGATTCAGTGTTGCCCTACTTGCAGATTTTCTTTTTGTTTTTAGTCGTTTAGCGACCGTGTGCAGCACAAAGACTATATTCAATCTGATTCTGTTCAAAGAGCCGGCACAGAACCGCTCCCCCTTCTTTAGTCGCCTTCTACGACTCGCTCGGGGAGCTCTGGGCTGCAAGCCAATTTTTTGTTCCCCGGTCTGCAGGAGGTCCACCCATTACAGCCCCAGAACCAGTGTTCTCATACTTGGAGAGGTATCGCGAGCGGTTGCGGCGCAGCGAGCGCCGCAGCAGCCAGACGTACTGGAGCAGGAACCCAGTCTGCCACTTGGCGCCCGGCCGGAAGTAGGGGTCCGCCGTGGACTCGGACGCGGCGAGGGAGCTGGGTGAGGAGGCGGGGAGGGGGAGGGGGGAGAAGGAAAGACCCGTCTCCACATCATGCAGGGAGTCTGCAGTAGACAATCCAACTCTTACACCAAAGATTGTAAGAAGAGAATAAGATATGACACTCCGACTGTTTGCGTATCGGCAAAAAAAGTTGGTCACACCACGGTCTACCCCACTGTGACCGCCAACATGGCGATAAAACGATTAATTTGAATTCTAAACATTGCCGTTGCTAGCGAAAGATTGCGGGCTTGAGTTTGGTTTGCATGGGTACAGTAAAGGTATAGGCCATTCATTTCTACTGTGTGTATATTTTGAAATTTAGGCCCAACTGAAGACAGCTGATTACTTGTTTGTTCATAACCGCCAGTGTGATCAATGAAAATTCTGAAGTTTTATTTCTAAAAGTGATACACAGAAAACATATATAGTGCCATCGGTGTGGTTATATCCGTATCCACCATTGCAAGTTAACCTCGAGTCGGCTCAATCGGCGGATTGTGTGACGTCACGCTAGGCATGGAAGATTGACAACGATCACTTTCAACTCACCGATTGGCGAACTCGCGGTTAACTCTCTAATATTCGTACCCACCATTGCGAGTTAACCTCGAGTTGACTCAATCGGAGAGTTGAGAGTGACCGTTGTCAATCTCCTACACCTAGCGTAACGTCACTCAATCCACCGATTGAGCCAACTCGAGGTTAACTCGCAATGGTGGGTACGAATATAATGGTGGATATTGTCATAAATTACCTTGTCTTGATATTTCTAAATCCTTATACCGTGTTGTTTGAAAAAATCTGACATTCAACCTACCATCATATTTTTTGGCATCCCTCGAAACACATCAAATATTGTATAAATGTCTACGCGAGATATACGCGGCATCAAATCTGAAATACAGCATAGCCCATCTTTACATTTCTATACTAATCTGCACGTAAATATAACTAGCGCCTCGATCTGATATGAAAGTTGTAACACAGTAGAGTTAGCGTTACCAGTGATGGACCGCTTGTCACGCAACGTCATTTCTATGGCAATGCCGTTGTCTTGACCCAGTTCAACGCCATTGGCTGACGGCCGATGTAGCTCCTCCTCCTTCAACTCGGGTGGCCAATCCTTGCTGCTTCTGTGGAAAACATTAATGAAATGAATGTATGGACTAATCGTTATAGGCTGTATTATACTGCTTATATGTAAATGTGAACTGTAAGTTCTCTTATTTTTGTACTGTTGTCAATTAACCCTAGCATAGTAAGTTCACCATTCTCCATTATTCGTGCTCTGGCTTGACTCTAATGGGGATGTTGCTGCCTTTTTATGTTTGCTAAATCTCAAACGGGTTCCCTATAATAGAAAGCGCAGATAATTCAGGGGCGTCCCGTCATATGGGCAAGGTAGGGCCTTGGCCTGACGTTGGAAAGCTGGCCCCAGTGTTGTAGTTATCCCAAGGTAACAAGGGGGGCCCGACTCAAGAAGTCGCGACCGGGGGTGGGAGGGATGGTGCTAACGTCATCTTCTACACTGTACTCAACTATTCAGTAAACAAAAAAGCAATTTTTTTGAGAGAAAACAAGAGTATTTAGGCTACCGCAGAGCAAAAGCGGCTGTGATGATTCGTTGAAGCCTCTGAGCGTCACCCTTCAACTGATCCACTGCAATCAGTCAAAAGAGAATAGCGCATATTACTGACCTGCAATGTTAAAAACTGAGTGGGTGATATGAGACATGAACAAATTATACGAAGTATGGCATTTGGGCAAGTTGTTCTTTTGGTTTGTTTTATGTAGTTTAGAGACCGTGTGTGACAGAAAGACTACGTACCGTCCGATTCTGTGCAAGAGAGCAGACACAGAACCGCTCCCTTTTCTTTGGTCGCCTTTTACGACTCGCCCGGGGAGCCCTGGGGCCTCATTTACGTACATTTCTTAAGATTTTCTGAAATCTTATCCTAACTGAAATTTAAAACAAATTAAATCCAATCGCCGACCGCCCTGACGTCATCATTCGGTTTGCACGCGACCGTGCGGAGTTTCCAATAAAAAGATAAGATTTGCCAAAGATTCTCTTAATTCTCTCAATCTTACGATTAAGATTGTCATAAGATATCTACGTAAATGAGCCCCCTGGGCTGCAAGCCGATTCTTTATTCCCCGGCCTGCAGGGGATCCAAGTTGTTCTGCAGGAGCTCTCAAACCTTTGGCAATGCTAACATACAAGTCATCATCATTTACGTTCTACATACACTTTTCCGTGCTAGCACAGGTTGGACGTAAAACCAGGATGAGACTCCCCCATAGCTCTCGATTTTTTGTCATCTCTCTACTCATGCCCCGCTCCTTCATATCAATTCTCCACTGCCTTCCCATATGTCTCCTTCCCTCTCCCTTTCCCAACTTTCCGATCCACATTAATATATCGACAATGCTGATACCCAATCATCAAATGTAAGAAAAAAGTCCAAAGCTTTTTGAAAATGTTAGATCAAGTGGCTTGTAAATTATAAAATGCGCTGCACACAAAGAAAAACAAAATATTGGCTGTAAGCAAGTCTTTGTTTACAATACTCATAAATGAACAAAATACTGGATACAAGTACTGTACGTTCTTGTTGACCACACTCAAAAAAAAATTGATGTCGTCATCATCATCATCATTTTAGTTTTTCCCGTCCATTTTCCATGCAAGCACACAGGTTGGACGTATACGGCCACGGACACACGCGAGGGGAATCGGGAGATGAGAGGCCTTCAGGGCGAGGGCCTCTAATAAACAGGCAATAAAGTTTTTATCGACAATACTCGCAAACGAATGAAATCTCACGAATAAAGTCAGCAGGGTTGTAGTGCGGCTCGCAGTGCAGGTTGAGGCTGGAGAAGAACTCTAGGATCTTGTCACCAGCTCCGAAATACGCAACCTGGACACGGCGAGCGGAACATTCAAGAAGAAATGAAACATTTTGGCTCGAACAGCATTTATCATGTAGACTATAGCAAAAATGCAACGCAGCCAATGCATATAGGTATCAAACTGAAAAACCAAGATTACTTTAAACACTATCACAGTGTTTAAGATCCTGAGGTTCCTGATGACGTCATTTGATGCCGAAACTGACTCCAAACGCACTGCTGTCTTTCCTTTTCCCAGACATGACATTAAACTGTGCCTGGCAGCCTGTCCCTGCTGCCACCATAGGGCAGGACGAAGCGTTGTGCCCAAGTGGTCTAAGTCAGGGTCTTGGATTACGAGTGCGACAGTTGCCCCGGCCGCGGCAAAGATTTTGAATCACTTCGTGCACCCTTTGGCAAGGGTGGCTTAAATTTGTCAGCCACAAGTGTTCTTACGATGCCTACCAGATACGGTGGAACCACCACCAGCAACCATCAGCTGGTGAAATGGGGAATTACCTTTTCCCCGCAAGGGGCTAACACAACATCAACAACTATCTTTCCTACTTTGTGCTAAAACCTGAACTTTCTTCCTAAAAAACTGAAAAAGGAGCTTTTCAGCTTTTCACCCTGATCGAACTGAAGTTGACGCCAGCTTGCGTGTGCACGCATGTGCAGACATTGTTGTTTTGATGTATTTTGATGAGCATTGTAAACCTTGTGCGTCTGACATTAGTGAATAGAGATCCGTCCTAGCCAATAATTGTAATTTTTACTATAAGCATTAAGACTTGAAAGATACAAGAGTCAAGATGGGGAGAAGTGAATTTAAAGTTCATGACGTCCTAGCTGTCTACCTCTCCTTCGTGGATGAGAAGAACGTTCTGGAAGAGCGCGAAGATCTGACTGGAGGGCTGATGGATGGTCGTGACGACCGTCTTTTGCGACTGACTCGCATACTTGCTCAACGTCGACATCAGACTGTACGCTATCGCAGAGTCCAGACCTGACGTCGGCTCCTGTATGAAACAACGGTAGCACGGAATAACTAAATATGTAACTAAGCTAACCTCCTTTTTATCATGTAATCTGGTAATGTCCACGTTTTCACACAAGTTTACACGTTTTCGCTAACCCTGATCAGGACTGCTGAAGTCGGGTTTTTATGACCGGATGACGTTTCTGACGCCAACCAAATAAATACTTATCTGGCACGGAGTTAGCAGCTAGCGACACTTGTGTGTTTAACAGCATTGCTGTAGGGCCTGTAACGCATGGTTTCATAGACAAATTATATGTATCTCAAACTAATATCAGAGTACCCTCTGCAAGTCGGGGAACAAATAGACTTGCAGCTCAGAGTCCTCCGGCGAGTCGTAAAAGGCAACTAAAGAAGGCGGCGCGTTCTGTGGCAGCCCTCTTACACAGAACCGGACTGTATATAGTCTTTGTTACTACACACGATCCTTAACCTCTCTTAAAATAACACAAAAAACAGTACCATGGAAAAATTAATTATATCTAAAGCCTGAGAGGTGTATGAATAAAGAAATGTGCCAGCTAATAATGTCAAATAAAATAAAAAATTCAAAGCATTCGAAATATTGAAAGTACTCAAAACTAAACGCAATCAAGGAATTTATATTATATTCTATAAATAGTTATGTCTGAATCATAATTATTAGTAGAGTTAGGAATATTGTGTTAAGGATGAAAGGATGTAAACTAGTTTGACCTACATTCAGAATGACATTCAGTTTGATCTACTTACGTCGAGAATGAGGATGCGAGGGTTGGTGAGTAGTTCGCAGGCGATGCTCGCTCGCTTGCGCTCCCCCCCGGACAGACCCGTCACAAATGTGCTCCCTATCTCTAAATGGCAAGAAAACAATTTGTGCAAATTTATCAATTAAATTCCTTACATATTGAAATCTGTGCAAAACGATGCAGTTTTTTGACTAGTTAAAATATTGTAGTATTTATTAATAAAGTAAATCATATATAGCAAGGCGCTGTGGTGTAGTGGTTGAGGTGTCGTGTGGACAGATACTTCAGAGACCTAGGTTCAAGTCCCGGCGCCGGAAACTATGAAACCATGGCGCTACAGGCCAAATGCACTTAAATTCTCCCTTCAAAGACCCCCATAAATAACCAGTGTCAAATTTGAGAAGGCATCGATAGGGCTCTGTCCCGTTGCAGTCAAAATTGGGGAGGCACAGACCCCACGTGAGTCTTAGCTTGTTTTTTCACCTCTGTAACCCGAGTAGGTGAGCCATCGCACCCATGGCATCCTCCCCCCCCCCCACTGCAAGGACGACACCGATAAAGACGATAAAAGCTTCATTTCCCATTAGTTGTAGATGAATATCTTTTGACTGTTTGACTGTTGACCTTGACTAACTCCGTTTACCCATTGCGCAGCCCCTGCAGGCCGTGGTACAAAGAATTGGCTTGCAGCCCAGAGCTCCTCGGGCGAGTCGTAAAAGGCGACTAAAGAGGGGGGAGCGGTTCTGTGCGGGTTCCCTTGCACGGAACCGGACTGTATGTAGTCTTTGTGCTACCCACGATTCACAAACCACGCAAAAAAAGCAAAAACCATTACGCATGGTATTTATCACGAATGACGTTTGTGCTTGTTCTCGCTCGCGATTTGTCAGCCTGTGTGCAAATGAACGAAGATAATACACGGTGATTCAGAAAAATGGGAACCAGAAGAAAGCTCGTTATAACTCAACAATTGTCGATCGATTTACACGAAACTCTAAACTTTAATACCAGGCCAGAGATTATAATGAATTCAAATGTGTTCAAACTGTACACCATTAGCGCCACGCGCACCATTACACCATTACACACGCACCATTACACCATTACACACGCACGAAAACGGCCACGTCATTGTTTGACTGACGCGCCAATGACAATGATGCGCTGGTCCAGCTTTTCTCACTCATCCACAGCAGTCGCAGCTCTTCAATGTCGCGGACCTTTCTTCGGTAAACTCTCTCCTGCATCACACTTCATATTTTATAATCCACCAGATTCTAGTCCGAACTGTTTAGTGGCCAGAGTGTAGGAGGAATGAAGTCGGGGGTTTCGTTTTGTTGCAGTTCAACTGTCTCTTGAGCTCTGCGCGCCGATGCGCCGTGTTGTTGGAATGTGTAAAAATCTGAACTGTAAGGAAATCAAGACAAATATTTAACGAGCAGCGGTACAATACCAAAGGCTACCAATACCAATAAAATGCACAAAGGCCTACGACGTTAAAAGTTTCATGTAAATCGATTGGAAGCAATTGGTTGAGTAATAATGATCATTCTACTGGTTCCCGTTTTTACTGACTGGTATCGAGACACTTGTTGAGCTCGAGCGTGTCGACAACGTCGAGCATCAGCTTGAGCTTGAGCGCTCGAGGCATGCGCTCGGGCAGACGCAGCATCGCCGCGAACTGAAGCAAGAAAAAATATTTTGTTTCAAACCTTTTTTTAAAAGCATGTTGTACTTCAGTACAGAATATCTAGCGTTGTGGTCGATCAGTCCAAGTCGCTGGTCTCGGATTACGAGTGCGGCAGTTGTTGGTTCAAATCCCGGCCGCGGCCAAGATTGTGAGTCACTTTATGCACCCTTGGCAGAGTTGGTTTAAATTCGTCAGCCACAAGTGTTGCTACGATGCTCACCAGGTTTGTGTTTGTCTGGCCGCTGGGCAATGAAACTCAGTTTAAATTTGACCATAATAAGCCTATTCTAATGTTTAATTCGGTACAAACATTGGGTTAAATTCTATATTAAGAAAATAATCATCGCTTTTTGACGTCCATTCTAATGCTTTACAGGGAAGCCTGCACCGCCGTGTCCATGTTAACACAGGTTAGACGTTTATATTTGAGCTGAATTTTTAAGGCCGGATGCCCTTCCTGTCGCCAACCAGACCATTAAATCATCCTGGACAATTGTCAGCTAGCGACACTTGTGGGTTTAACAGCCTGGCTGAAGGGCCTGTAACGCCATGGTTTCATAGTTGCGGGCGCCGTGACTTGAACCCAGGTCCTCTGGACTCGCAGTCCAACGCCTTAACCACTACACCGCAGCGCTATCTAATTCGACCTTTGGAATTTAATTTAATTTTAATTTAATTTTTACAAATGATGCTAATAAATATGTGATTATTTTATTTTTAAAACAAAAACTTTTCGATATTTAGTCATATTTGAATGCGTGTAACCTGTCCCCCGTGTAAGCCATTTACTCGTGGCGATCATGTCACTAAGTGGCCTGCTTATGCATGTATCTAAATTGCCATGTATTTAGACATAACCCTTCTCTAGCACATATTATCAAAATTTGGCACAAATCCGATCATTTGTATTGCAAAGAGACAGTTTTTGGTGTGACTAAGAACGGGGAGAGACTTTTGAGGCAAGGGGGAGACTTTATTTTGTTTTAAATTTTAACGGCTCTAACTTGGTTGTCCATTCTCATATAAATCGCAAAATTATGTGAACTATGCAGCCAGCCACAATTCGTATTGCTACCAAATCCCATACACATCAGTTCGCTAGCTTCTATGCTATGCCGCTTTGATTGCCTCATGGGGGGACGAGTTTTTTAATTTAATTTATTTATTTTATTCATCAGAGAGTACAGTACACAATACAAATCAAGAAAAATAAATAGAAGCTCAATGATAGGGTTGTATACCTAAGGCTCCCTATAAACTGCAGATGAGTCCATAGATCGCGCTCACCATATGCTCCAATTCAAAGAATAACTTCTTAATAAGGGGGAGAAAATCGTGCGTGACAAGGCAAAGCGTAGTGGCCGAGTGGTCTAAGTCGCCGATTTCGGATTGCGAGTGTGGCAGAGAGTCGGTTCGATTTCCAACGGCGGCAAAAGATTTCGAGTCACTTTGTGCACCCTTGGCAAAGGTGCCTTATTTCGTCAGCAAATAATCATCCAATAGGTGGAGTGCAGTAGAGAAGTTAAAAAAAAAAGACAACGGGCCCCTGCATGCACCCACCGTGAGTGTCTCCCTGAGGGTGAGCTGGGGGTAGAAGACGTCCTGCTGGAGCACGTACGACATCTTGTGTCTCAGGGCGCGGTTGACCACCTCGCCGTCGAACGTGATCGTGCCCACGTCCACGGGACGGCGCCCCCCGAGTGCGTTTAACAGCGTCGACTTGCCCGCCCCTGCAACATGGAGACAAAAGTATCATTGTAGAATTCGTCGGCCGATACAGGGGAAAGCCATGACCCCCCCGGGCCTGCCCCCCTCCCCCCCGAATAGGGTAAAAGTATTCAATATGACGCGTCAAATTTGTATTTTTGAATAAGTGAGAAATGCTCGCCCCCTCCCCCCCGTCCCCACTCGGAATGTGACAAGTCAATTTAAAGACTTGTGAATCACTAGTATCATTCGAAGATGACCATAGAAATAATGAGAAGAGATTTATCGATAATCTATTCTAAATTACCGGTTAACTCTGATAAAATAACTACGAACATTTCTGTCCAGCCATCAACCGAACGACTTGAAACATTAAGCTTAATGTCCACGCGCGGCTTTTGGCCGCGAGATCTCGCGGTCCGCGATATCTCGCGCACCGCGAGATGAAT
>JAQIWG010007576.1:0-12189 GCA_034695025.1 Chamaedrilus cognettii
CTACTGCTGATAACGAGCCGTGTGCACTAAAACACTGCTTAGCAGTTGGCACGTAGTTAAAAATAGAGCGACTCTGACAGGCACTAGTGCAGCGGCGGGAAATTGTAGAGCAAATTAAGATTGTAAGCTAAAACTAGGGAATGTTAAAAATTGTTTCTGATTGGGAGTGTCGGGCTCTCCCCCACCCCCCCCTCTTTTGCCCCTCCCCCTTTCAATGGGCCCTCATGCTAAAGGCATCATGGTAAACCTAGCCTCATTGTTGCCGCATAAATCCCCATTTGGAACGTTATCTAGGCTAAATTCACAACCTGGAACCGGATGAGACCCGATTACTGGAGACTCCCTGGCGCTACGTTTCACTCAAAGAACTTGCAACAGTCTGAGGCGCTCTATTTTTGGCCCAATCAATTTCTATACAGTAACTGTTCATGTCTCCATGTTCAGGATAGTGAAAGGTGATTAGAGGTGATCAGAGAAGACGCAGTGGGCCTATGAAGCTCTATATAGCTCAGAGTGACAATTCCGTAGCATAACAGCCTTAATAGACTTACTTAATAGACTTACTTAATAGACTTACTTAATAGACTTACTTAATAGACTTACTTAATAGACTTACTTACTAGACTTATTTAATAGCCTTACTTAATAGACTTAGACTTACTTAAGAGACTTACTTAAAGACTTACTCAATAGACTTACTTAATAGACTTACTTAAAGATTTACTTAGTAGACTTACTTAAAGACTTACTAAATAGACTTAGACTTACTTAATAGACTTAGACTTACTTAATAGACTTAGACTTACTTAATAGACTTACTTTATAGACTTACTTAATAGACTTACTTAATAGACTTAGACTTACTTAATAGACTTACTTAATAGACTTACTTAAAGACTTACTTAAGAGACTTACTTAAAGACTTACTTAATAGACTTACTTAAAGACTTACTTAAAGACTTACTTAATAGACTACAGCCAAAACTACTATAACAAGACAACCAATTACTGAAGTCTCTTGTTAGATCTCTTTATAATCGTAACCATCAGAGGTCCTTGTAGCCCGAGGGATAAAATTAAAAAAAAACCATTGCATGACGCAAAAAACGTAAGAGTTATAGGATATTTAAAACAAAGTTACCCTTTACATGTATCAGATTCTAATCCCTCACCTCATATCTCCACATAAATGCTAAAATTCAGCTCTTACTTAGAGAATTTAATATTCCACGACCGCCTCTGAACAAAATGCCTCTCAACAAAATGCGTTGTAAGTAGACACAGTCAAATCTTTCTCTGAGCTTCACGCTGTTCTAAGCACAGTTAATTAGACCGATCACTAGCAAGCTTTGTTCCAACAGTCCGGCGTCAGGTGACGCTACATTCTGTATTCCACACAACGCTCAACAGGTCAGTCATTGGAGAGTTTCATGTTTGAATTCACAACAACAGCGGAGTGGGAAAAAGCATTAATTCCATTCGAATTTACAGCGGTATGGGTAATTGGTTAACTGTATGGAGACTGTGGGACTTCCGGTTCATCTCCATTAGACTTACAGGATCGCGAAACCTAATCCGATTACATCCCATCCACTGGCTCTTGTTATTGCCACTGCTCGACGCACAGAGAGGGGTTGAAGAGATTAGATTCCCCACTTAAATTCTTGACTTCACTTCGATTCAAATGAATAACTTGGGGGAGTTGAATGCGATTTTAAATGATAATAATAATGAGTTCAAAGTATGTTTCGGCGTCTGCGGACGTCATGGAAGATTTCCATTAGCCATAGGCTATCATCAGTTCAGTATCTGTGGTGGAAAAAGATGAGTTTTCAAGCCAGAAAGAACGGAAAGCAGTTGCTTTGATTTTAGGTTTCTAAAGCATATGTTGAAAATAAGAAGGCCAAATGGGTTTGAAGACTGGTAGCTATGAAGTGTTCTACAATTATATTATTTATTCTATTCTAAATTTGTAATAGCCACCAATTATTTAATTATGACCACTCACTTCCGCAAAAACTAGCTACTCCAGGGTGGGCGATTTTCTTCTCGCCAAAGTTAAGCATGCAAATTTTACGATATCGGCATCGTGAGTCTAAATATAGTAAATTATACAGTATTTGTATTTGGATCGCGACAGACCGTCAGCCCTCCATTTTTAAAGTCCATTCCCCGACCCCTCCACTTGCGAAGACGATCCCCGCAAGCTCCTAACCCCTCAACGTGACATACGGCACCTCTGCCGAAAATTCAGTTCAACCCCCCCACTTCAAATTTGCTGCTACAACCGCTTACTATCGGCTGACTGCTGCGGCTTAAAAATATATTCACGTCCGGTGTCGGAAGAAGGTACAGTCCATAGCCATAGCGGATAGGTCTACTTCTAGGACCTGGTGAATTATGCACAATGTGGAATCAAATATTCACCTGTGGGAGACTCATGAAAGGCAAATAATGTAAGACTTGGTCGCTGCCATTTTAGCAGATTGCAACGTGTACAGAGGATCTGAGGCACTACAGTAGGGAGGTGATACACGATGCATGCAGCAGCGACAAAGAGATGCGAATTTGATTGATTCACCTTCTTAACCGGAAGCAGTTTGATGATGACTATGCCTATAGAAAATATAAAATAGGGAACCTATTTATTCTTGTTCTACATGTAGAAGGCAGGTCTGCTATACATAGAAATAAAACCAGCGCGGTCCACGTGCAGGTTAATGACATCATGTTTGTTAACAAGATCTTCCTAGATCTTTTCTTGTAATGATGGCATGAACAGTAGCATGCAGTAACCGGGGAGTGTACCAAGAGGCATAAACATCTCCTCAATGCATTTGTGACGATCGCCTAATGATCGCCGCACTATGAAACAGGAAATGCCAAACACCCTGATACGGGACCCTGGCAATAATAATTTATTTGTGTTTCGCATAAATGATATTCTACAGTCACACAATCTCATATCTTTCTATGCAGCTTTAGTGGTGCAACGCAAGATTAAGAACAAATTTTATCCTCGATCATGAACGCGGCGTAGTAGACCTACCAGTCAGTAAAGCTACACATAAATATTTTGGTGTAATACAATGCCACCATAAAAGATCATTTCTGCACCGAAATTTAATATGCACACAATCTTTGTTCAGGGGATCATATAAAAACTGTATATCATGAATTGATGACAAGAGTTTGCCTCAAATATCCAATTTCGTGAAGTCAATTACAAAAGTCAAATTCATTCGACTAATAAAATTGAAACCTCAAATTTACGAGTTATTAAGTCTTTTGACAACCATTGTCCAGAAATATATTCCTTGCAAAAAAAGCTGGAAAAAACGAGATAGAAAGTAAATTTACGTTTAGCTCAATACTGTAACATATTGTAAGCTGCAACTTAACACTTATTAAGGATAGATTTTCTAGTACAGTGTTTCTAACACACAACGAAGATGCACAAAAAACAGAAGTTAGAATTAGAAAAAACCACGGCTTGAACGACCTTCGAAAATCAGATCAACCAAATCCATACCAGTGACTCGATGCCCGTGATCAGCGCTCCCATCTTGGGGGATCCGAGGGGGCTTGGGGGTTGAATCCCCTCACCTTATTATCAACTCCCCCTCATCTCAATTTTTGAGAATTTTCAACCCCCCCACCTCCATTTGTAAACCGCACAACCTCACCCACACCCCCCAAAAAAATTCATTTGTACATATTAGCCCTTTTGATAAATATCTATCAGCATCCCCTCTGACCCGTCGACATAAATTCTAACATATTTGACCCCCAACCTCAATTCTCTATACCCCCCCCAGGCCCCCCTTACAAATCATGCCGACCCCCACCCCTCTCATTTTCGCCGATGCGCGCCCTGCCCTGACGATAAATCGAGTTCACGGTCAGTGACTCGCAGCAGAAGGTCGCTGGACCAGCGCTAGTGTTAGTCCATCGCGTGGGAATGCCAAGGCAGAGACAGGGTCAGGACCCCCATAAAAGATTCATCTACCCGCTAGGTTTCTATTTACACCGAGAGCTAACGGTGGAAATAAATAAATCTACCAAATCATTGAGTTGGTGTATTTATAAAGTTTTTCGTCACTTAGCTCTATACCTTAGATCTAAATTTTAGATCTATACCTTAGGTCTATATTTTAGATCTACATTTTAGATCTAAATGTCATATCTATATCTTAGATTTACATCTTAGATCTATAAGTTTACCTTATCTTAGATCTATTATTATCTTGGATCCATATCTTAGATCTATATTTTAGAATGTAGGGGCTGGACATAGTGTGTTCACCAGTCTTTTCAGAGATCCATCGTTTTTTGTTAAACCTCAGTTCTTTGTTGAGTTGTACTTATTAATACCTCATTGGTTTTGCTGCATTATATAATTTATAGTGAAGAAAAATTATGAAAATTGAAAAAAACACAGGCTTCAAAATAGCGCCATGCCACACAGGCTTGTCGAGGATGAGGCTGGACTGCTGTGCTTTGCGACTTCGTTTAGCAAAGTCGCAATGTCGAAAATCGCAAAGTCACAGTCGAAAAGGCGCAAAGTGCATTCTAACTAAAATATACTACGGGTTAAAGAATCGTATTTTGTCTGGCAATGAAGTATTATCTTGTGTAAAAACACACTCAACCTAAGATATTATTACAGAGCATTATAAGCTGCCGCATCTAGCGCATGTCACTCGATACAAAATGCAACCAATCAAATAAATTCTTAAATTATTATTTCAGCAGGCGGAAATTGTATTTCCGAGATCGGTCCTGGGAAATCTTTTTGAGACATCAACTGAAGGGCCGCTATAGAGTGATAAACACTCACGACTGCCATAACTCTTCAATCGAGAGGGAAGACATTTTCTCTCAATATCATTTCTAAGGATTTCTGCTCAGTGACATTTCAAGTGACAGTTGCAGCAGTTCTAGGGTTTGTGAAACATGTAGGCCACAATAAACAGTAGTCCTCAATCAGTGAAAACAATGAAGCAAATTAATTTGCAGACCCCTGCTACACGATATGCAAGAAGTAAATAGTTGCTCATTAATATCATATTATTTATTTTGAATTTTTAAAAGCACATTCTAAAGCATTTGTGTAGAAAACTCTAATAAGTGCTTAGAGCACACACGCTATACAGTATGTATACATACATATAGCCAAATACATTAAACGAATACACAGGTCCATAGAGCAGTCTCCACACAGTGGATCCAGTCAACGATATCAATAGACCATTTGCTCAATATGTCAGTTGCTGTTAAAATTCAACATCAGTAAGCGTAGAGGGGTAGGGTAGTTTCTACTACTTATTTACTATACCACTTAAAAACTACTGATCAACTACTTGCATAAACCTTTAACATTGCAGAGTAGCCTCACATAATATTATTATAATTTATATTCATTATCTGCAAATATGCCCCAAAACCAAATTCACGCACTTTGCAGATCAGAACTTATTACAGTGCGTGGCTTACTATAGGAAAAATATGAGAATTTGCCTTAAACACTGAATAAAAATTTAGATTTGATTGGGTTACCATTGTTGCTCTAACAACATATAAATGTGTTGGAGTTTCTAGATATGAGTATGCGATAATGAAGATGATTATTTTTGAAAGGTTTTTATTTGCAACAAAACCCTTCACTGACGATCACTGGCAAAGTCTAGCGTGACAAACACAGTTTATAAACGGCACTCATCAGGTTTTTCTTCCATGGTTTTGTGTTCGACGCTAAGCAGCACATGCGCCGGTGTCACGGCTGCGGGCCGTGTAGGCATATTGACGTCAGGAGGTGTCACTTACAGTCGAGCGTCACACGTGTCACAGGTGCTCTGTCTTCAAATATTAAAACTATCCACCGCATGAACCGGATGCGCCCCCTGGCGTCATTATAGGCCCGATTATATGACAATATTTCTGCAACGGAAAATTGGTTTTTTGAAAAAATTCATATTGTTGTCCAGAAAACCATTAAATGTGTTGGAAGTTTTTTTAAAGAAGTGTGTAGATGTTATGTTTTATGCTATGTAGTAAAGGTACAGAATTCTGTGTAATAACCAAGATGATTACAATTGAATACAGCAGCGGGATCATGCAAAGAGCAGCCCATTCGTGTTTAATGGCATCTTTTTAAAGACATGCCCGGGGAGCTCTGGGCATATTTTTTTCTTCGCCCGCTTAGATGTATAGAGAATTTACTGCGGAGAAGAACTGGAAGATCATGGAACAAATAAATGCCTTTCAGCTTTCGTATTAACTGGACATACAGTCTATGTGATATGAGGCCTTACTGATATAGGCTATTGAAGATTGAAAATATCTATTCCAAAGCCAACCGAGTTTAAGGGATTGGTATTTGCTACAAAGTGGACGCAGGCTACAAGAAACTATCCCAACATACCAATAAAATCACAACCTGAAATTTCACCACTGTATAAATGTATTGCTGCTGTAGGCTACCCATAAGCGATGGCACGGCACTGACGGGCAAGACACTTAAAAACTGTGAAATCAGGAAATCCTCAACAAGCTCTGGCTACTGTCAATTTGACTAAACTGTTCATACAACATCAACATTAACAGCCGTCCAGACATATGCATAGCAAAGTATCATTATACATAATTCGCAAAGCGCCTCCAAATTTAAAAATGAATAAATGTAGCCTCGTTGAGTCGAAACAATAGCCCTCGCCCCCCAACACAGCGTAATAGATTTTTGATTGCTATTGCCATCATAAAAACGTCTCTCCAAAACATTATTAGTATCGTAGGGCCAAAGGTTTCACCAAGCGTCGATTTATACCACAACAGTTACAGCAAACACTCAGGACTGTCTAAGCGTTTCGTAACACGCTGCATATTTTGCATGCAAATTTGCATGTAAAATTGCATGCAAAATTGCATGAAAAATTGCATGAAAAATTGCATGCAATTTGCGTTATAAATCGATGCTCGGTAAAACTGCAAATATGCATCGTGGAACGAGACCCTAATGAAAGCGTGAAAGAAACCAACAGTTTTTCAAACCAACCCTTTCTCGAAGTCGCTCTGAGATATACATCGATGTATGGTCGCTTTGTACCAGATGTCTGATCATGCCTCCGTGTTTCTACCCTCAAAGCACACCTTCTCTGCGGAGCAGGGCTCGTTAGAGCTTCGCATGCATCCTGGTTAACGATGCCATGCATAAGGCGTTCTCATAAAATCTGCACCTGGCCCCCAATCGATTCTGCAGAGCGATAATAGGATTGAACGACAGTCTGGGTCAAGTGTGGACGAAAGAAAGGTACATATTAACGCGTCAGGGGGTATTAATAAACTGTAACATTCTAGCTGGATCAAAATAGACTATCTTCCGATGGATAAATTGGTTAAAATTGCAAGATGGCGCGGTTATATCTGCTATACGGTTACTCAGCTAATCTTCTCATTCTCAGCATGCAATGTCTGCATCGCCGACATTCTCAAGCAAATTGCTTAAAAAGGCGTGTAACTGCTGACGCGAAAATAAAGTTACAGAAGCTATTGATAACATTGGCGATCTTCAAAAACGCGAAAATTAATGCCTGATTGGTTTTGCTGCAGTTTAGTGAAGAAAATTGATGAAAAAGGCTGCAAAATAGCGCCATGCCAAACAGACTCGTCGAGGCTCGCTGCGTGTCGATGCGGAGGCGGGAGTGGATGATTTGCTAAGCAAAGCTGCAAAGTCACAAAGTCGCAGTCGCAAAGTGCATTTTAACTAAAATATCTGAATAGGGGTTAAGTTCAGCTAAATTTCTGAGAGGTACAACCGCGAAAATAACATGCACAGCTCATGGTTTACATATATTGCAAAAAAAAGAAAAGAGATATGAAACACCAGCACCACGATCACAAAAAAATAGCAAAACTCACTTGTCCTGCGCCAGCTGATCGAACCACTGTATAGCGGAGACTGACAGAGACTTGCACTGGCCGTTCACATGCTCGGCGTAACGGGACAACAGCGATCCTAGCTGGAACTGGGGGCTGGGGGTGGCTGACAGGGCAACCGTGGCTACCGGGGGCGCGGGCTTGGACCCAACGGCAGCTGAGGGGTTAGAGGGGGACCAGGTTAGTTCCTTTATCAGCCGCTCCATCGCCGAATGAGCTACCGGGTGTACTCAAAAACTATACCTATAGGCCTAAGCATCCTAATCGATACAGTTTTTGTCTACAACAGTTCTTCATCAAGTTGAATTTCTTCAAGAGCGAAATATGGGAGCTGCATATCTTCGTCATCTTGCGAGCTCATGGGTCTATTAAAAATTGCGTTTTTTGGCCACTTTTGTTCACTTCAAGATTTGAAAATATAGGCCGAGATGACGCCCCGGAAGTCTAGAGTCCCTAATCACCAAACAAATCGCATCTCATTAAAGCTATCTTTAGAAAATATTCAGGCATAAAAGTTAGTTAACTGTCTACACTCTCACCTTCACATCTATAGGTTTTATAATTTCAAGACACCCTCCGTGAAAATCTTAAACAATTCTCAAAAGCTAAAACACCCGTTGCTCTGCAAGTGACGAGTTATTGAAGCAGACTGCTTGCTCTCAAGTAGCAAAATTACAGCATTTCAGTCCGGCTGATTAATCGCGTTGTCTAACGACGAGCGAGCCTGCGCGTGTGCGCGGACAAAAGTGCGCCGCTGCTGCAGCGCAGAAGAGCGTCGTTGAAAACAGTTCAGGGCTTTGCGGCTTAGCGTCGCGTCACGCGCTGCGCCTCTTGCGACAACGCTGCAACCGCTGTGATAGAAACCTTGGAGTCCCATATATCCATATAGTCCTTAAAGCCATGTAAAGCCACAGTCAAGCCTCCAGCCATGAAGTCCCATTATCCGTAGAGCCCATAGAGCCAAGCAAAGCCATATAGAGCCATATAGCCATAAAGTCCATAGAGTCATAGAGTCAATCAAAGCCTCATAGAGTCAGTCCTAAAATCGTGGAGCAATTCATAGAGTCATAGAGCTATATAGAGCCACGCAGCACCATGCAGAGCCATAGTCATCGAGTCCTAAATCCTAGCCTCGAGCAGTATATTATAGTCCTATAGCGGTGGCGGCTACTGCACAGTAACCAGTATCCGAGCCTTCCATTGAGAGAAGCACAAAGCGGACGCGTCCGCTGTATCCAGCGACACAACGCAATTGACTAGGAGTCTAGGACCCTCGCAGCAGCAGCAGCAGCAGCAGCAGCAGTCTGGAGAGGCAGGGAGCGCTGCAAGGATAGGTTTACACAAGTGAGACTGCGAGGCGACTGCGACAGTCTGGGTATAGCGAGTAGCGTCCACAGCGACAGATGAATGAGAACTACAGGCCTGCTCACCGCGCTCTAAGAAGGGGGGCGGGGTTAGGGGGGTTGAATCCCCCCTAACCTTAATTTTCAAACCTCCGACGAAGAAGAAGAAGTAAAAATAAAGATACCAAAGCAAAGCTATACGGCAAAGTATGGTAAAAATACGGAAAAAAGCATCATGGCCGAGTCTTTTCAACGCACTCAGGTTTTCTCGGTATCTTCAACCCTGCATCTCAGTTTCACAACCCCTCATATTTTGAAAGAGGCCTGTCCCATCCCCTCGGTCGTGAGTTCAATCCGGTCGGAAAAGAAAGTATCCGTCAGCATCCCCCCTTTATCTCAATCAACAGATTCTCGTCGACTCGGCCACGTCCTTTTCAGGGAAATTATCCCCCGGTCCAATTATCCACCCCCCCCCCAGACCTCAAAATGCTTACCTCCTACTTTTTCCCCCAGTTTGGCCGATGTGAGCCGTGGAGTGCGCTAGCTGTCTATACATATAGCACCGCAGCCTAGCACTGCTGCTACTAGCAATGCTAGCTGGCGAGTGTCATCGCCAGAATGGTATAGTTCAGGTAAGAAACGCTAAAATGCACAAAATACAAAAATTTACCACGGTAATAGCCAAAGCATTTTTCAAATTTCAAAAAGGGGGTAGGCCATATAATTCTGAGCGTTGAAAATAGCTCATCTCGCGATGGACAATAGAAAATAATTCACATACAAATAATATTTCAATATTCAACACTGAAGTATTTTTAATTGCTCAGTATTTTAATTGCTTGTAACATTTTCCAAATTGCGCCGTCACTCATTAGGGGAGGGTCTACCATCTGTGAAAGACAGTATTCGACTTTCAATGACGATGAAGCATTCTCAATGGGGGGTGGGGTGTGGGGGCTGGGGGCTAGATATATCTCTTAGCGGGGCAAGCGCCCCAGTACCTCACAGTTAACGACGCCACTGCAGTACCGCCTGGGCGCATCGAGTGCTCCTGTATACACAGGCAAGCGCAGCTACCCGCAGTCTAGTTGACGCTACTGGGCTATTTTTAGCAGTTTTTCACATTTATTTCATACCTAGCCTAAACCTAATCGTAACCTAAACTTTCTAAATCTACTAACAATTGGTCAGATGTATCGTTAACCTAACCTAAAAATATCCCAGCATAGCTGGGGTATTTTTACTACTAGTATACAGGTACTGAGCTACTATAGGCTATTTTAAGGTTTTTTCTAAATATCATAAACCAAACTGTAACCTAACCTTACCATCAAATGGTGAAATGTATTCCAAATCTATTATACAAAACACAAGAAGACTGCCTCAGCGTAGTTATCGCTATTAGGCTGCAATGAAAAAACATGGAGACCGGTAAAATACAGCAAATAGCAACAGCCGCCTGCTGCGCTTAGACCAATGCGCCAACCGCGCTGAGGGCATACCCACTCACGTTGCGTGGTCGAGTGTTGGGTTTCCCATCTGTTGGTTGTGAACGCGGTGTGAGGGGAGATGCGGTGTGCGGGGAAACGCGGGGAGGAAATTAAGCAATCAATAGTGTATCCATGGGGAGGTGCAACTGGGCTCGCGTCTGGATAAACTGGAACAGGGGATGGGGAACTGAAAGTGGGTCTAGGATGAGAGCGAAGTGAGGCTATATTCATTCTTCAAGCACTGAAAGTAAGCACTCCTACTACACGTAGCTCTCCCCCTTTCGGTCAATTTATCCTCCACCAGGAGTTCATCTATATAAACTATATATATATATAATATATATATAATATATAATACATATATAATATATACAATATATAATATATAATGTATATAATATATATATAATATACTGTAGCCGTTGATTAAATAGAGTCTCAAATAATTTAAATTTTTTATGGCTAAAATATTGGAAAGCCTTCACTGTTCACAAAACTGCGATGACTACCTTCCCCTGGTTTGCGATTTGGGCTATTATTAACTCCAAACTTCAAAATGAGTATAGACTCCCCTTCCCCCTTCTCACAGTTTTGATCGGATCCATCATCCCCTCAAAAAGAAAATACCTGCCGCCCCCGCCTGGGAATCAGTTGCCACGCAACCAGAACGCCACGGAGCGTCTTAACGCTCAGCACTGCGGTCACCGGTCACATCAGCGAGTTGTAGCGATTTAAAAAATGGATAAACGTTTAAATGTTTGATGAAAGGGGGGTGGGGGAATGAAGGGGGAAATAGCAATAAAATAGTAGCCTAGAAAAACGCCGCTTCACAAGGTTCTATGTTTCATCGAGCCAAGAATCGGGAGCAGTGCAGGGCTGTACATGGACTGCAAGGAAACTGCAATAGCGAGTCGCGTAAGAAAAGTTTTAAGCCGCGGGGAGACGTGAATGCATACTGGCGGTATGAATGCATACTGGCCGTATGAATGCATACTGGCCGTATGAATGCATACTGGCGATATGAATGCATACTGGCGGTATGAATGCATACTGGCGGTATGAATGCATACTGGCCGTATGAAAGCATACTGGCGGTATGAATGCATACTGGCGGTATGAATGCATACTGGCGGTATGAATGCATACTGGCGGTATGAATGCATACTGGCGATATGAATGCATACTGGCAGTATTAATGCATATTGGCGGTATGAATGCATTCTGGCGGTATGAATGCATACTGGCGGTATGAATGCATACTGGCGGTATGAATGCATACTGGCAGTATGAATGAATACTGGCGGTCTTTATTTTCACAGTATGCAATAGGAGAGAGATGGAGAACAACAGCGTCGTAGGGATATAAGGAGTCAATGTTGTCGCAGATAGCCTGGAATTCTAAACTTCTTCGAGCCCTTTGA
>JAQIWG010007577.1:0-12188 GCA_034695025.1 Chamaedrilus cognettii
GTGTGGGAACGATGTGGGGAGGGTTGGGGACAGTGTGGGAACGATGTGGGGAGGGTCGGGGACAGTGTGGGAAGGGTCGGGGATGGTGAGGGAAGAGTCGGGGACGGTGTGGGGACGATGTGGGATGATGTGGGGACGCATCTACTGGGACGAGTCAAATGTCTGAGGCCAATATGTCATCTTACTAATAAATGAATGGCTCGGGATTCGGTGAGTTTGAGATTATCATCAAATGTGAGGGTGTCGATGAAAAGGGACAGGTGGTCAAAAAACGTGAAAATGAATTATTTATTTCAACGTTTTGAGCAATGAAAAGGGAAGAAAACAAAGCACAGATTTTTATCTTGAGAAATAAATTTTCTACAAATTCGGAAAACTACGAAAGGCTTAAGAAACATTCTCTTTAGATGATCTTCAATAGTGTTACGATATTGGTTGTTCTAATTGATATTATTTTGTACTTGGTTTTTGATTCTAACGCTGAGCATTATTTTAAATACTACTTGGCAGCTTCACTAGCTGGAATCATGATCATTATGCTAGTTACGTGCCGATAAAAGTTTTATCGGTTTGAGAAATAGACTTCTTGTTATTAATGCCGGTTTTCTGGCCATGCTATTTGGCCAAGTAATCACTATGCACTATATTGCAATAGGCATAGGCAATAGGCATCGCTATTTAAATACTAGCATTACCCGGCGTGGCGCCGCTGAAGCACACCGCTGCATGTTTAGTGAGGCACTTTATGCTGATTTGAGTGAATTTGCATTCTGAATACAGGTAGGCCTATAGATTTTGAGAATTCTGTGTGCGCATAGGTCAGCGTCGCAAAGCCGACGTTGCTGGTATCGTTATAGGCAATTTTTTAATGGCTTGAAGATCGGAACTAAACAATTCGGATATCGCACTTGTTTCCGCTAACAACCTAGCGATTGCCGGACAAAAAATTTTACACACAATTTTGCCTAGATATTATCATCTTCGCATAAGTTATAATTAGTTTCTGTTAATAAATGTGTTGAAATTTTCCTTCTTATAACTAAATTGTTCTGCAACGTATAGAATTCTTGCTGCTTCAACACACTTGAGTTTTTGGCCTCGTTTTTGAAGCAGCTTGTTTTTCATAAATTGAATTGATGTATTTATTTGCATTTTGCACTTTAGATAAATGCATGACATCGACATGTATACCATTACAAAACTTGTACATTGCTTGTAAATGTGATAGAACAGTTTTTCATTTGGAAAGACAGAATGTGGAATAGATGTGGAATGTGGAATGTGTGTAGTGGTGCGGCTGCTTGTGCTGCAGGCCTCAAGCTCCAGTTCCAGCTGCAGAACACTGACTGCTTCAGTCAGATTGGTGCGGAGCTGTCGCCCCTCGGCCTGCCTGAGCTCCCCGGCCGCCCCCAGCACGGCGCCTCGCTCTACAGCGATGACTACCTCGAGCGCTTCGTGCGCTCACAGACCCTCACGGGGCACCACCCCGCAGGGACCTGCAGGATGGGCGCCCCCAGCGACCCCTCGGCGGTGGTCGACCCCCAACTCAGGTTCACCCCTTTACACCTCAGCGTGTGTGGTATGTGCCGTAGGGTACAGCGTGTGGCGCAGGGTGTAATGAGGTGTGGTAAGGTGTGTGGTGTGTGGTGCAGGGTGTGATGTGATGGGAGCGCAGAATAATAGCGCAGATGGGAGCGCCAAACGGAATGTGGTGTGGTATGGTGTGTAGTGAGATGAGGTGTGGTGTGTGGTGCAGGGTGTGGTGTGTAGTGCAGTGTGTGGTGTATAGTGAAGGGTGTGGTGTGGTGCAGGATGTGGTGTGGTATGATGTGTGGTGAGATGATGTGTGGTGTGTGGACTATAGTGTAGTGGTGTATGGTGCATATAGTGCAGGTGTGGCATGGTGTATGGTGCAGGGTGTGGTGAGGTGTGATGTGGTGCAGGGTGTGATGTGATGGGAGCGCAGAATAACAGCGCAGATGGGAGAGCCAAACGGAATAAGCACCAAACGGAATATTAGGGGTTAGGGTTAGGGTTGGATTGGGGTTTGGGTTGAATTAGGGTTAGGATTGGATTAGGGTTTGGGTTGGATTAGGGTTTAGGGTTAGATTGTTCCTTTTGGCGGTTATTCCATTGTCCCAATGTGATGTGTGGTGAGGTGTGTGATATACTGGGTAATGTGTGTGGTGCAGGGTGTACGGTGTGGCCGGCCTGCGTGTGGTGGATGCGTCAGTCATGCCGCGGGTGCCAAGTGGTAACACGAGTGCGCCGACCATCATGGTGGCGGAGCGAGCGGCGGACCTCATCCGTGGTGTCAGCAGTGTGGCGGACATCGCGCTGCCTGAGGAGGTGCTGCAGGAGGCAGAGGCGCGCCGGCGCACAGCAGCACTGTGAGCGAGACACGAAGCAGTGCTGTGAGCAAGGCATGCAGCAGCGCTGTGAGCGAGGCACGCAGCATGCAGCAGCACAGTGAGTGAGACTCAGCAGAACTGCACCTGACTGTCCGTACACTGACTCGTTGGTGTTTGGTGCTGGCACACCGTGCGATGAAACGTTCAGTGCCTGACACATTGCCTTCCACTCAACGCATTCCTCATGTTACAGAATGTTGAATATCTGATCTTTTGATTTGTTGTTTGTTATGTATGATGCATTGGGGGGCGCGGAGACGTGACGTCATGCTGCTAGCCAGGCGTGATGTCATGCTGCTAGCCAGGTGTGACGTCATGCTGCTAGTCAGGCGTGACGACATGCTGCTAGCCAGGCGTGACGTCCTGCTGCTAGCCAAACGTGACGTCATGCTGCTAGCCAAACGTGACGTCATGCTGCAAGCCAGGAGTGACGTCATGCTGCTAGCCAAACGTGATGTCATGCTGCTAACCAGGCGTGACGTCATGCTGCTAGCCAGGCGTGACGCGTCATGCTGCTAGCCAAACGTGACATCATGCTGATGCTGCCAGGTGCTGCGTCAACCAGTACGCTACTTATATTGCTTTAAAAGAAATTGATTACCGTATTTCTTGTTTTTGATTTGTAAGAGGCTCTTCCTGAAAGTACATATAAGCATACAATTTATATCTCTTCTAATTTTTGTATCAGTGTTGTACCGGCGTGCGGTGTGTTATTGTTCATACTCGGACCGAGCCCATGTGTCCTTGAGGAGACCCTGGTGCCCCATTCATGAAGCGATCTTAGAACAATCTTAGTCTTAAAATTGTCTTAAGAGATTCTTATGAAAATCATATCTTTTTTATTGGAAACTCCGCACAGTCGCGCACGAACCGAATGGTGATGTCACAGCGGTCGGCGATTTGATTTTATTTGTTTTTAATTCCAGCTAGGATAAAGTTTAAAAAATTGTAAGAAATGTATGTGAATGAGGCCCCTGGTTAGCGGGAACAGAGCAGTGAGTCTATGAAGCAAGTATTACAGCTGCAGCACTCGAGGCCCAGGCCTTGCAGCACGTGTCATGTGTGAATTTAGCTGTGTGGGCCCTGTGACTAGAAATGCGGAATCAGAGGGGGGGGGCTTTTGGGCCATAGCCCTTCTCGCTCTCTTGAAAGTATTTTTTTGAGCTTTCTAATGTTTGAAATTAGAGAAGGCTGCTGAAAATTATATCAAAGGTTTAGTGGCGGCGCGCTAATGGAACTATGGGGGGCAATTCCCCGCCTTAAAATTTTAAGGCGAGGCAGGAGCCCCCCCTTGAATTTTGTTCTTGCCCCCCTTGAGTATTGGATTTGTTCAATTTTGCCAACTAATACCAACATGTTAACAGAAACTTTCAAACATCAAACACTACCCCCCTCTTGAATTTTTTAAGGGGGCAATGCCCCCCCTAAAAATAGGTCTCTGGCACCGTCTGCCCCCCATAAAATAAAACCGCTCCGCCGCCACTGCTTGAACGCTAATCGTTTTCCAATATTATGGCTTGTCGAATAATTAGCGGAAGGACTAAAATGGAAAAAGTACCGTAATCTATTTTACAATATCAATAAAAGCAAAAATTACAGCTCCTGCGCCGTGCCTTGACCTATTTAATTATCAGCGGATCTACATCCCATCGCGTCCGATTAAAGATTTGCTTAGTCATCAATTACTTGGTTTTGCAGAAATTCCATTCAAACCGAAAAACATTTCCAAAAGTTGTGCAGCAGTCACGGGACAAAGCATATGATATTATATAACGACTGAAAATTATTGTTTGATAGAATACTTGACCTGTCTGGCAGTGTTTGCTTCTCAAAATTAACGATCAAACTAATTTCTTTAATAGCCACTTCTATAACCACGCAACAAGCATTGCAAATAAAATATTAACCGCTTTATAAACCGCATACTTATTTCAATTTTTGTTAAATTTAACTAAGGTGAAATGATTAGAGCAGTTAACGCTGACTTTTTGAAGCGCGTCAAACAAGGCGGTAAACTGCCGAAGTGCTGCTCACATCTTTCGTGCGCGATGATAAAAGATACGAAAAAGTTAAAAATAGTTCACGCCGCTATATCATTGCGATAACTAAAACATCTTTAAATTCGAACGGCTTCTCGGTTATTCCGTGCTTCATGCGTTCGTCGTTGGCATTTCTAGACACTTCTACCTAACAAGCGCGTACAGCTAAATTGTGATAATCGGGTCTATTGTCAGCCAACTCTTTAGAGTCGTGCCTCCGTAACATTGAATTCGTTGGCTCCTTTATAGGCGTATGCTGGAACAAATTCTGGTTGAAGCTTGAAGTGTAGCCTACATCCCTCGATTGTGAAAAAATGACTGAATTGAAACAAAAAAGATAGAATCACACCCAAAAAATTCATGTGAACAGCAATCGAATAGTTTTTAAGCTTGACAGACGTTTTTTGGTAGGTCAAACTTATCTTCTCGCACATTTATCACCGTAAGGCCAGACGAAATTTAACAAAAATTGGTCGAACCATAAAATTCTAGTTAATGCGAATAAAATTGAATAGACGTTACTAGGGGTAGTTCAAGAAATTATTTGGGTAGTTGAGATTTGCGACACGGTGTAGGCCTATAGTGATTAATACAACAACGTAGGCTATACCTGGTGGTTTGAAGTCAGACCCGATTCATCCTCGAAGATTTCCTCCGATGATTCAGAATCCCCCGCATCGTGTTCTGTTTTTCCAGCGCTGCTCAAGTTTCTGCTGCGATCCGCTCGAGCCATGTTCGATAGTTGACAACGAACTTGGACGAGTTCGCTTCTGATCTCTCTCTGCTGAACAATGCAGTAGACGAAGACTATCAGACAAATGAAGGACGCAGCAGCCGCTATCAATGCGTGCGGCGCCCTACAGGCTTTGCCTTCTTCTTTCATTCTTTCGAAACTCAAACAATATTATTTTCGTTTATTAATTGGAAATGCTGTTGATTGATCTGTGAACTTGGCTATAGGTTGCACTTGAATTGAATTCAAATACTAAGAGTTATGATTGAAGTTTAATATTAGCTCTAGAATCTGTTACATAGCAACGTCCGTCTTGGTGTTCGAAAGCTTTTGTCGCGTCTATGCACCTGTGCATGACAATGAAAAGAGAGCATTGTATTTATATCTTTTTAAAAAACGAAAAAGTCCCGCAATTATCGAATTAGACTATAGTACTATGCCTGGCAATGATAATGAGGTTGTGGAAACGTGTGGTTAATTGGAATCATTTATTATTTTGTCGGTCAGGGCAAACAATGTAATAACTCATTGGCTTTTTGAACGAATCATGCAAATAACCACGCACGGCGCTTACACTGAAGCCACGGTACGTGCGATTGATTGACTACTACACAATACTCCAATATGAGCTGCCTACGCATTTAAAATCGTGGTTACAAGATTATGAACACAGGGCCAGGGGTGGAACAAACAAAGGGGCAGGGAGCGCGCGCCCGCCCCCAATTTTTATGCAATGGATAGGGCTCTATATTTGCGTCCCCTCCAAATTTTATCCTGGCGATTTGAGGGGCAGAAAACGCGAGGCATCATGGTAGGCCTACTTTGCATACAGTTAGTTTGAGGAGAAAGACGAGCTTTTTCTGCCATGTGTATGTATGTATGTATGTATGTATATTGCACTTTCAACGCACCAAAAATATGTCATGCAAACGGAGATGGAAAAACCTCATTTGCTTGAATCGTAGGTGCGGGAGAAGTGCAGCAGACTACAAAAATATAAACTTTCTGAAAAAATGTTCTGTTGCTATCCCACCCCCTAACTCTCTTCAATTGGTGCTAGTCGGGCCTAGTTTCGAGATTGTTTAGTAGGCCTACGTGTGAACGTCTCGTATTCCTTCGCACCCTCAATTCTAAAACCTTATTCCGCCTACAGAGCGAAAGTACACACTTAATAGGCGATTGCAACACGTAGCTATTTAGGCGTTTGATGTATTTTTTGTCCTTGTACTGCGATGCACATGTACTTGCATTGTGTACACAGACACTGGTTTAAATTATAACCTATGCTTATCCGCAATAGCTTCTGTTTCACGTCTAAATAATAGTTAGCAACATTAATTACAGAAACATGCAAAGTTTTTCTTAGTCTTAATCAATTTTGATCACCTTCATCGTTAATGTTTCTATTCCGTGGTGCTTAATAATAAAAGTCTCTTATTTTCATGACCGTTATGCGTCAAATAATGCGATCAAATTGCAGTATGGTATTTTTAATTCGCTGTCACAAAAGCTTCATGGCCCGATCTTAATGCATGTTAAACAAAACACGGATCAGGGTTCAAGTCCACGCGCCGGAAACTCTGAAACCATGGCGTTACAGGCCCTTCGGCAAGGTTGTTAAACACACAAGTGTCGCTAGCTATACTAGCTCCGTGCCCGATAATTATTTATTTGGCTGGCGTCAGAAAGGTTATCCGGCCGCAAAAACCCAGCTCCTGCAGTCCTCACAAGGGTCCTCACCCGTATGAAATACGGACATTCACAGAATTTACAAAAAAGACGTTTAGTTAGTTAGTTTAGTCACGTTGCAACTTTTGCGCTCATCCCTTCTTCAACCTTTTAATTTATTTTGAAATTTCTATAGATTATTATTTTAAATTATATCACCCATAAATAGGCCTATGTATATGTACATGCAGGTCGTCCGCCTGCGTCTACATTCTAGTCCAATTTTTATATCGCGAGATCCACTGATTTTGAGCACCGTATTTGCATTGCAGCAGAAAATGTCATGCTGATGGGGGTATGCATCCGTCTTTCCCCACCCTCCCCCCTGGATCCGTCCTTGATGGCGTATGAAGAACAGGGCTATAGTGGGCCAATTACTGTACATGTATGACGGATTGAACTCACTGCCACGAAACGGCTTCCACGTGTTATCGACCAGTTGACAGCTGTTGCAGTCAACGTGGGTATTGCATACACAATCTATGACATGTAAAAATATTCAGTTGAAATTGAAGCTAGCCTGATGTTATGAATAAAAGGACGCGATGATATTGTTACCTTGGCGTACGAATAGCATTGAACTGGAAAAGGGTCATCACATTAAACCCAAGCACACAATATCAAGCAACGCGCAAATCTGTTGCGGTAGGCCTAGCTCTATAGCGTAGGCTATAGGCTTTATACCGCATAAAAAGTCAAGCGCGGGCTAATTAGGCTACATATTTGAAGAACCGTTCAGCCTACCGTACTCATTTTCCGATGAGCTTGAGGCCTGCGAAAAGTTTTCATCATGTTCAATATTGGAATGCGATCGGCTTGCAGCCTACTACTCTATCTCATTGTTGCCATTAGGATGCTGGACACGAAAAATATCGGTAGGTTTTTTGACTTCGTAAAACAATTTTAAGTTGATTTGGTCATCAGTCGGTTATATTACAGATGATGTAACTAAACGCGTCATTATTCAGCCCTTGCATGAGGCATACTCAATGTATAAGAGGTCGAAACTCGCGCTAGCACAATGTATGATTAAAAAAAACCCAGTGTCTCTAAAACATGATGAAGAATGACATGATAAAGAATTATTTATAATTTAATAACTAAGTTAATAACTAAATCTCAGATTTTTACATGTCATGCTCGGTCTACATTTTGGGGGAAATATCCAACGTACGCCCGGGGCGAACTCTCCACGTCGAACTTGACTTTTCTTTATTGTATATCTGATGTAATAAGGATTGTTACTTGTATTTTATTATTATTGTTCTTTTATATTGTTTGTTTGATCAAGTCTGTTTTCGGGGAACTACTCGCTTCTTCGGGAACTATTCACTTTACTCGCTTGGCTTGGGGAACCTCGGCCTACTGCATAGTCTGTTTAAATGTCTTATATCGTTTCATCTTCTTTTATGATTGTGAACGCCAACTCAGTGTTAAAGTCATGTTACAGTTTATTATAAAGACAAGAACATTGCAGCCTGACACATTAATCAGCATCACTTTCTATTTCACACTGTCATCTTCCTTTTATACTTTGCCTCTACTACCCCACAGTCTGTATGTCAAAACGACAGAGCTGTGACGCAGCAGGACGACGTCCCACAGCGCCAGGGCACAAGGCCCGAGCGCGTGGTAGACTCTCGCAGAGTTCTTCTTCTTGTCGGCGAGGTCTAGAAACGTCTGCTTGAAGTGCTGAAAACGTGTTTGTAAAGTTGCTCAAACATCTGTGTATAGTACTGACAAAACCTCCCAAATTTATACTAAAGAGCCTAGAGGCAGGGCTTATAGGTCCCTCCTCTTTCATGATAATAATGGATTTAAGAGAGATTACACCATATTCTTCTGTGTCCAAACTGTGCTAAAAACAGGCTGCTACACTAGTGCTAATCTCAGAACAGTAATAATCCCAGAGTCAAGCATAGTATTCTAGGTTCAAGCCAAGATTAAGAATAGTGGCTGATACATGAACAGTCAACCACGCTCTAGTACGCTTCTATTGTTTGGAGACTTGATCTAATTGTACCCCCTATAATTACAACCTGACCCAATTTCTAGTTTTCTCCACATCCATTGGTTCACCTTAATATGGCCTCAGCTACTCGTTTTTCCCTATCCAAGGATTTAGATGCATTACTGCATCGCCTATCAGCACCAGTAGATCACGGCAAACCGAAACACTTGTCAGCACCCTTGACTTGAGCTGACTTACCCCTAGTGCAAATACAATATTGTGCTATTAATAGATTTTAACAGAACCAAAACTTTGACTCAATTAAACTTTAACTTCAACCAAAACATGTATCTGCACTTTCTAAGACCTAGCAGTACAAGTTCTAAAAATAAAATTCATTTGACTATGCTGATTGAGGTAACTCTTAGTATTGTGAGAAAATCACGCCCCCTGTCGGTTTACATTGTAAATCTTCTGCTCTCATCACCAGCTGATATCAAATTGCTGACCATTGCTTAAATAATACTTCAGTGTGGCTCTTCTTCTTTTTTACTTAGTTTCCTGATAAATTTACTAGATAATAGCTGTTTTTAAAGTTACGTAAAGTGTCATCCCATGACACATCCACGTCATGCAACAAGCTACTTCGCAAATTGCATGTACAACTGCACATAAAGACGCGCCACTTCTAACACTACATCCAGGGTACCCCAGCAAGTCGGGGAACGATTAATAGTCTTGCAGTCCAGAGCTTCCCCGTGGGAGTCGTAAAAGGCGACTAGAGAAGGGGGTACGGTTATGTGGCGGCCCTCTTACACAGAACCGGATCGTAATGGCCTTTGTTACTACATACAGTCCTCAAAATCTAATCCCACTACCACCACTACATGAGTCTACATCCATGTACAATTCACATGACATTGTATCTTATACTCCGATACTCAACGTTTAAACTTGCATTTTACAAGTACCAAATGAACTTTAGACAATAGCTATAGACTGCACGCTCAGACTAACTAAGGCCTGCAGTCTTTGACGTTAGAGCCAAACCTTATCTGGTGCAGTACTGATGTATTGTATACTGTAGGATCCGTTGCATCAAATCACACAGCGGGTGAAGCCGATGTTTTGACAACAAACTCATCCAAAACAATTGCACCTCAGACATCTTCCCCCAACATTGATCGGGAACCAAATCATGGACTTCGTAGTGAAATTGTTGACTCAACCTCTAACAACTCGCTGCAAGGTTTCGCATCTGAAAAGGCAAATATTCCTTCACCCTTGAGCACTAACCAACGCCACCCAGAAACTGAACGCTCGAATCCTTCCGGAAGAATCCACCCGCATGAATCCAGTGGTGATGACTCTCGTGCTTCGTCAAATCGACACCCATCTTCTGAACGCAATGGTCCGATGGAGCCAGACAAGGTCGACTCCGCACCGTACACAGATTCTCCCAAATCACCCGACGTGGCGCAAGCCAAACTCGTTGCACCAGAAGCGAATACCGAAGATAGAAAGCACTCTGAAGCAAATGCCGCGAGTGACGAAGGGGGATCAAGAAACCCCGAAGAAGCACTGGAGACAATTCTCCACGGTGGGGACTCCCACGCGCACGAACATGATTCGGCGGAGGACGGGGGGAAAGGGGCGACCGCGGGCGCTTACGACGTCGATCTTGAGACCGCCCTTCACGGAGAGGACGCGTCACATACGCACGACGATAAACCAGCAGTGGCTCCGAGCAACCTCACCGATAAGGTCAGAAGTGCTTGATGTCGGCTCTCTGAGGGAGATTTTAAAGGTATTGTATATGTTTTTAAAATTTAGTTTTAGACCTATACGATACTGTTACTGAATTTGTATTAAGACTTAAGACTTATAGAAATTGATTTCATTTGATTTTAAGGAGCGACCCGATTACGATGTAAATGTGTTTGAATATTTGCGTTTTAAATTAAAATACTGTAAAACATGAAATTTTTAGCGGCGCATGTAGATTCGACAAATTTCTCAAATAGGCTAAACTTTTAAAAGTGACCTGCGCGAAAATAGGACTGCGGATTGAAGCTACATGAATATACATGTAGGCAGACTTCAAAACGTGAAATTAAAGTGCTGCCAACTTTCTGAAAGACAAAATCACAAAATAACCTGCCGGCTGCTCGACCTCGATTTGAAGTGCGATTTAGTTTTGTGGTACGAATTGACAAATAAAATTATTTGACACAATTCTCTTACAGATTTTCATTGGTTAAATCGGACTACAAAATTAAATCGCATTTTTAATCGAAGTCGAGCAACCGGCAGAACATGTAGCAAACGTATTATGTTATACAGCAGCGTACCGTAAAGCATGAAGTTTCTACATGCATGTAGTTTAGGCCAATTTCGCGAATTGATAAAACTCGCGAAAATTACATGTGCAACGAAAATAAAGCTGCAGAAACTAATTTATTTTGGGCACTGGCCAGTTTTCACTAACGTGAAAGCAAAATGAAAAAATTGTATATTTTAGGCTTCATGCATATGAAAAATCTATAATATTTCATAACAGAGATTTGATTTGACTTTAAGGAAAGGCCCAACTACGACGTCGACATGGAAAGCATGCTCCACGGTGACGGATCGCACACCCATGACGATCCACCTCCCCCCAACGTGCACAGTCCTCGCGCAAACTTCGCCACTCATCCCAAACCTACGCTTCACCGCAGCGGGTCCGACCTTCATTCTCACGACCAAAAAGCCGCTCCAAACGCAGCCGATTCGGAGAAAAAAGCGCCGCAGTACGAAGTCGGGAATCTAGAAGCCATGTTGCACGGCGGCGACAGCCACGCTCACGATGATGATAAATCCACGCACGTAGAATCAGCAGCGGCAAATGAATCCGGGGAGAAAATTCCAATCGGGGTTGGTGATATAGAAGCCATGCTGCACGGCGGTGATAGCCACGCTCACGATGTTCACTATGAAAAGTCTCTATCCGGCGAACGAGAACGGTATGAATCCGGAGAAAAGATCCCAATCGGAGTTGGTAATTTAGAAGCCATGCTGCACGGCGGGGACAGTCACGCGCACGATGATCACGGGCCGGGGGTTAAAAAGAAGGAAGAAGAACACGGCGAAAGGATCCAGTTTGGAGTGGGAAACCTGGAGGCGATGTTGCATGGCGGAGACGAACACGCACATGATGATCACAAACCAGGTGATGATGAGTGGTTCTTAACATACTGTCAAATATTAAATTTTTGAGTGCATGTAATTTTTGAGTGCATGTAATTTTTGAGTGCATGTAATTTTTGAGTGCATGTAATTTTTGA